>JAJLUM010000068.1:0-68161 GCA_030564265.1 Blastobotrys attinorum
AACGCGCCTCGGGGGGCCGGTCCTCACGTTATCAGCCGTGTCCATGTCTAAAATGAGCCCAAACGCGCACAGAGTTCCATCTGCGCTACAGTTGCGGAAGCGTTCCTGGAGGACCACGCTGATTCTGGTATTTAGACGTGAAGTATGTATGCATCTGGACGTGTTGTGTCTATATATATATATATAAGTGTGAACAATTCCTGGTTTTAAAACTCTTGCTCACTCGCAGGTGGTTCTCTTTAGTCACAATGATTGGTATGCTCGTAGTTGATATACAAACTTAATGGTAAATAATAACACTAATTGATCACATAGCTCAAAAACGTCCAAGCCAATACTACTCCACAAGTCTTTCATCAGCCGCCATGAAGACTGGTTCTGCTGTGCAGTCGAAAGCTAAAAGACTCCCGCTGAGACGCCTCGACGGGCCAAATGGAAGCAGAGTCTCTAAACAAGTACCATCATCGAGAAGAAAAGGCTTTCGAGATGTGCCTCAACTGGTGGATGCCGCATATCCACCGTACGTAACTCCTCCAAGAGCTCATCGAAAGTCGCTGGTGAAAAAGACCCAAAGTGCAGAGACTGGCACTTCTTCGTCCTTTGGCATCTTTTACGACCCGAAAGAGTACACAGCAAGCGCTAAAAGTTTTAATTCTGCTGGTGAAAACAAGGAGAACGAGTCGCCAATCGCGAAGAAGTAGGTCAGCGTGATGACTGCTTTCACCGTCTTCAGAGTGTTCGCCGAGCTCATTGTGCTCAAGTGGCTATTAATCTTGGCACCTATTTTTCTCTATTCTCTATTTCTGTAACGACTTGATGACCATTATTTATTTCTATTTCTATTCTTTAAGCTATGCACCCTCTGAGTAGCTCCTTAATCTGATACATTCTTGTTTTCTATCATAATACTGAGTCTTTTTATTCATTCTGTTCCCTGTTAGCAGAGTCGTCCTTCGCTCGTCGCCCATTTCATCACCTTATTCATCCACCGCGTCTAGTGAACTCCCTATAGGCGCCCAAACGCATTGGGCGCCCACGATCGACGGTATCGATGGTGATGAGCCGCACAGGAGCGCCTGTGCGGCTCACAGCCTCGTCTCCGGGGTAACTGGCCCGGTCCGGCCTCCGCTCGGCGGCGGCGCCGCGTGCTACCAGTAAATCAAATTTCCCAACCAGGCCAAAGCTGATTTGATTGTGTAAACATCCACAAGCATCACCAATACATCTAGTACTACTGTATAGACCACTATCGCCCGTCCAGCTCTCTCCCGTCTGTCTTGTGATTCCAATACCAAAAGGACAATGGCCACTGCAGACTTTCTCCAAAAGGCTATTGATATAGTTCAAAAAGCCATCGAGGCCGACACAAATGGCCGGTACGATGAAGCATACAAACAGTACTTCAACGGGCTAGAGTACTTTATCATGGCCATCAAATGTAAGTAGACCTCCTCTTCAAATTCGCCACCACCACCATCACCACAAAAGCTAACGGAGACTTCCCAAATAAACAGATGAAAAAAACCCAAAGAGCAAAGAAATGATCCGCTCAAAGCTGACTGAATACCTCGCTCGAGCAGAACAGCTCAAAGACCACCTAGAAAAAGTAGAACAGAAAAAAGACTCCACATCAGAAACTAGTGCAAGCGGGGGATCTACAAAGGCCAAAAAGGCCAGCGACGATGATAACGACGATAACGATACTAAAAAGCTGAGAGGTGCACTCCAAGGAGCCATCCTGTCGGAAAAGCCAGATGTAAAATGGGACGACATTGCTGGGCTAGAAGGGGCCAAAGAAGCATTGAAAGAGGCCGTAATCCTGCCGGTACGCTTTCCTCAGCTTTTCACCGGAAAAAGAAAGCCCCTAAGTGGCATTCTACTCTATGGGCCCCCAGGTACTGGTAAATCGTATCTAGCAAAGGCTGTGGCAACAGAGGCCAACTCGACTTTCTTCTCCGTCTCGTCATCCGATTTGGTTTCGAAATGGATGGGTGAGTCCGAACGTCTAGTGAAACAGCTGTTCAACATGGCTCGAGAAAATAAGCCCTCTATTATTTTTATAGATGAAGTAGATGCATTGTGTGGGCCCCGAGGCGAAGGCGAGTCTGAAGCATCAAGACGTATCAAGACCGAATTGCTGGTTCAAATGAACGGCGTGGGTAATGATCCTTCTGGCGTGCTAGTACTGGGTGCCACAAACATTCCCTGGCAGCTCGATGCCGCTATCCGGCGGCGATTCGAAAAGAGAATATACATCTCGTTACCGGATGTTGAAGCTCGTACTGAAATGTTCAAGCTGAATGTGGGTAATACTCCGTGCTCGCTGACTCAGCAAGACTATCGAGTGTTAGCAGAAATGACAGATGGCTATTCTGGCCACGATGTAGCTGTATCTGTCCGAGATGCTTTGATGCAGCCGATTCGGAAGATCCAGACTGCGACGCATTTTGCCCATACTGAAGAGGGCAAGTTGACTCCGTGTTCTCCTGGGCATCCGGATGCCCAGGAGATGACCTGGATGGATGTAGCTACTGATGACTTGCAGGAGCCTCCCTTGACGGTGAAGGACTTTATTAAGGCTGTGAAGTCGACTCGGCCGACAGTCAACGCTGATGACATATCTAAGCATACTGAGTTTACCAATGATTTTGGGCAAGAGGGAAATTGATCTTTCCCTGGGAGTAAGAAAATTGAATCCGGGTCTTGATTTAGTCTGTACGTTACTTTTTTATTATTGTTATTGTATTTGAGTGTGCATGTGTATACTGTTATTGTATTTGTGTTTATATGTATACTGTTATTGTATTTGAGTGTGCATATGTATACTGCTGTTATTATATCTGTTTGTGCATATGTACACTGTTATTGCATTTCCGTATGAACATATATATATACTGTTATTGTATCCAACACCTTTTCCGATCGTATCGCAAACTTTACTCAGTCTCCAAGCTCTACACACTCAGGACGCAACATCAAACGACGACTCAATCCCCAGACAAATGTCCTTATATGCCAACAAGGTCTCAGCATCAGGTGCCCTTCCGGCCCAAAACATGCGCCAATGCGCTCCTTCCAACTGCAAAGATCCTCTAGATCGCTCGAAATACCATTTGTTCACCGGGTTATTCGCTCTTGACCGCCACACAATGTCCCTGTGTGGGAACAAATGCACAATCATCGCCTTGAATATCACATCTGCCACGGCCGTTGAGCCCTGAGACGACTTTTGTACTGCAAACTTGTCCAAGTAAAGGACGTGCGGCGGCTCGTGCGGCGCCGCCGATTGTGCGGCTGGAGATTCCCACGTTATCAGCGCCGCACCTTGGTAGTCTCCAGCGATAATAACTCCAGCAACCCGCCCGTTAATACGTTTAAGATAATGCTCCATATTTATGGTCTTGCCAAAAGAGTCGTTGATCAACGATTCTAAGCGACCCAGGTCTATGTTCCCTTTTTCAGCCTCTTTGACTAAATCTAAGCCCTGATCCGACTTCAAAATCTTTATGGGCACACCTCGTCTCAGAATTGTGGTCTCCAAGGTTAACGTCTTCTTCCCCTGTACCGGCAGAGAGGGTGAGATCACTGGCCGGTCAGTCAAAACGTTATATATAATAGGGTTCCGCGATGGAGATAGCAATGACGCAACAATAGGAGTGGTAAGAATCCCAGTGGCACTCCAAGGTAGCAGCTTCAGTATTTGGTTCATAGCATTTATATTATCCAAGTGGATCTCCCGCTCTTCTTGGGGGATTTGGTACAGCACTTTCTGCTGTCTTTGGTGCGGCTGCTGCAGCTCATGCCGAATGTCTTCCAATTCCTGCTGCAGATTGACATATACATGCGATCCACCGCGCTCCGTAGATGGAATTCCCCCCAGTGGATCAATAAATATAACTTTTTCGACACTATAGTCTTTTGCAAGTCCCTGTACGAGCGAATACACCACATCGTTTGCTTTGACAAGCTTATCTTGCCCGGTCTGGCAATCATATGCCACCGGAGCAATGACCGGAATAACTCCTCTCAACATAGGCTTGACAATCTGGGGTAGATCGATTTCTGCTCTGTTATCAGAGCTGTTCTTCAGCTCCAGAGCCGACTCAAGCGGCCTTGCTCGCAGATTGGCTCTTTCTATTGCGTCCGTTACCAGGCCGATTTTCCATGTGATTGTGCGATGGAAGTGTCTAAATTGCTGGGTATAGTGGTGCTGACCATTATGATCATCATTGTGATGATAGTTGTAGGGATAGTTGTAGCCTGGTATAGTAGGAATTTTATCTCTGGCTGCATCAATTACAACCACCGGACTGACCCCTAGTTTCGAAAGACGAGATAGAGTGGCTCCAATGCTTAGTAGTTGTGGTTCAGGTATCGATTTGATGTCCCGAATTTTCAGGACCGCAACTCTCATTGAACCCTCTCCTAGAGGGGTGTATTTTGACATGTACTGTTTAGCCTCCCGCTTGGTAGCGGTGGACCTGAGGACACTGAGGATCAGTTCCTTTTTCTCTGTGGAATACTTTCTTAATTTGATGCATTGTCGTATGGGCAGAAAGTGAGTCATGATAGTGGAGAGAAGTGTCCATATGGATCAAGCGGAGAACGGGAATAAAAAAAAAAATATTTGGGAATTTTTCTGATCCTTTCCCCGATTAACCGATTTTTTAGTTCCAAACTACTACTATTATACCAAAAAAAAAAACTATGAGCACACCGGCAAATCAGCAGAATACCCTTCTACCGTCTGAGATCTTCTTCCTGGCAGAAGATACTCCAGTGTCGGTCATCCCGCACCAATCCCTGGAAGAGCTCGATCTAATTGGTGTGTCGACGCCAAAACTAAGAGTAATGAGAGAGGTTCTGCTACCTATGTGGATCGCGTTGCTCCTAAAATCCCAAGGCCGTGTCAAGATCAAGCCACCTGAATGGCTCAACGAGGAGCGACTCAAGGCGATCTATGATAAGGAATCTAACGAGTTCACAAAGGCGAACTTCACAGAGTTGCCGTGGCATTGGATGGAAATCGGCCAAGCTCTGTTGGATGGAGCTCCAGACGACCTGACGAACCCGTCTCACGTGATTAGGAATCTGCTGCGGGACATAAGAGAGATTCGCCAGGCAAAGGCTAGAAACCGGTTGAACCAGTTAAATGAAGCAAATCTTGATTTTAACAATGCGGGAGCTATGGAAATAAACGAGATCCGACCGTATGTTGGTCAGGTTATGGACAGACTACGACGATTTAACGATCTGGTACAAGACGAGATCGATGATGATGATGATGATGACGACGATGATGATGGTCTGTAAACATAATGTGGGTTCTAAAACGCTCCCCTATACTGACATCTTCCGAACATGGTTCTGAACATCTGCCAAAGTCGCCTCAGAAACAGTTACCACAATCACAGCAGCCTCATCAACAAAACACTTGTCGGTGGTGGCCATGTGCTTCTGTTTGAAGAAATTAACCTGCTCGGGATCCTCTACGATACGAGCCTTGCCGCATAAGGTGGCACTCAAACTGGAGATCTCACTCTGGTTAAGGTTCTGAAGCATCTGCGATAAGCTCCCTTCGCCGGCACCTTCGGTAGCTTTAGCAGTGACCCAATCGTGAACCAGCAGAGACACATTACCGTTAGCCGAGATATTCTTGAATTTGTGTGTGTCCCGTTGAGTAGTGAGGACGATACAAGCATCGGATTCGTATGGGTTTGCCTCGCCTTGTTCGAGATATGTGTAGTTCATCAGGTTGACGTGAGGAATGTCATTGGCACTCGTCCCCAGATGGAGGTATTTAGCTGTTTTCAATAGATGTTGTATGTCTGGATGCATGGTGTAGACACTTTTCAAGTTTTTTTTTCTGTTCGGTCTGCTTACTTTGTCAGCAAGTTCGTTGGTTCAAGTGGTTGTCTTTTAGGTTTTTAATGTCGGAACGGAGTTGGATTTAGTACTGCGTGCTCCCAATAGTGGTACAGTACTAACTTTTTGTTTTTCTGCCAAAATCTTGTATGACCTAATACTGGCACTAGTTCTATACATACTGGCTCTATATTGCAGGTTTTACTGGTGATTATTTGATTGCATCTCACTAGACTTCACGACTAGATACTGGTCCATATACGTTCAATTGCACAGCTGCAGTGCTTCATAGATTCAATTGCCCCATTGAAGCTCTACTGCTAATTCTATTCTATCTTTATTGCACCCAGCTCTCATCCTGTATACTTATATCCTCTGAAAATTCGGTCTTTGGCTTTTAGTCGTTCTGGTGCACCAATTTTCCTGCTCATATCACGTCTCGAAGCAACTTGACCGCTAAAACATCACGCGTCTTGCACGTTAACCACTCAACACACATAATTACCCGCATAACTCTAAGCCTAAGTACAGTATGCAGAAGGTCCTAGCCAAGCTGACCGGCCGTGACACCGTGCAACTGGTGGGCCTACAACAAGAACAAGCCCAGCTGGAAGAACTGCTAGCTGGATCAATTCTATACGGAGAAGGAAACTCATGTATGATTCTTGGGCCCCGATCCACCGGCAAAACCACCCTGATCCAAACCACTCTAGGACGTCTAGAGGACAAATATCCAGACCAATTTATAACAGTCGATCTCTCTGGGTTTGTCCAGCTGGACGATAAACTAGCACTTAGGGAGATCTCACGACAACTAAATGCATATACAGAGGGCGATTTTGACAGCGGAGGAGCGCTCAGGCACACTCTTTTCCAAATCCTGGATGCATTCCGAGAGTCATCATCGACGCACAAAACCGTGATATTTGTCCTAGAGGAGTTAGATCGATTTGCCCGTCATCCTCGTCAAACACTACTGTATAATCTCTTAGAATTAGCGCAAACCGGAGGAATCGCTGTTGTAGGTGTTTCTTGCCGTATAAATGCTCGAGAGATGTTGGAAAAGCGGGTTCTCAGTAGGTTCAGCCAACGAGTGTACCAGATCAATAGAGCGCCTTCGCTGGAGGACTTCTGGCACATTGCCAAGACAAACCTATGCCTGGAACCTCCTGAATCCAGAAATGAGGAACAATGGAACGAATCTATTGAGGCAATGTTTCAGGACGACAACAGCAAACTGTTCCGACTTGTGGAACATATTTATTATACATCCAAGGATATTCGGGAGCTAAACAATGCCATGATTAAACCAGTAGCACTGGCAGATCCCTTCATTGATCCAAACAATATAGACTTGGAGCCATTATCTCATACCGCATTGTTTGTGGAAGGATTGGCAGAGTTAGAGCTAGCATTGCTGATCTGCTCGTCTCGAGTGGAACAAAAAACAGAAACCCTAAACTTCAACCTTGCATATGACGAATACGTCACCCAGGCCAAGGCCGTAAACATGGAACGGAAAGCAGCCACATCTACGTTCCATGGTATCCGAATGGGTCGATATCGGATTTGGTCTAAGGAAGCAGCTCTGTCCGCCTGGGAACGCCTGGAAGCGATGCAGCTGGTGGTGCCAGTTTTTGGCATGTTCAAATCTGACATTAGTCTGTTGGAAATTGGTCGAATCATTGGTTCTGGACATATGCTTTATCCATGGACGCGGGTCTAGTAGACTCTCTTTTTTTTTTTTTTTTTTTTAGTCATTTTGTCTAATAGATTTGATTTGAGGCTCTCTTCGCGCGGCTTGTGGGCCGCACACTCCAGCAAGCTGTTTCACATTTATGGGACTAATGCAAGTACTATACGTGACAGACTAACTTCTTTTGGAGATTCATGCGGCATATACACTTCGTTCAACTAGCTCTATTATTAATTAATAGCTGCCCATTCGATTTGAGGCATGCCATTGTCTATGTGTGGGTGATTGCGGGCGGGGCAATTTAAATCAATCAAGGGTGTCATTTTTGCATATATATTAATAGCTTCCAGCTTTTCCATAGCCAAATCGAGTAAAATACGAACTCGAGTAACATAGAAATCATCTATTCTGACATGCTATCTCAAGATCTAGAGAATATATTCGCTATGCTCATGCTTGCATTGGACCTGAAAAAATCTGGTACAAAGCATGTCAACTTCTTTACTAAAAATTATCCGTACTCTTTCTGCGTTGAAGAGGCTACTGCCAAAATGGCGCACTTGAAAGTAGATATTGACAGCAATTCGACTACTACTACTACTATTAGCTGTGGAATTCGAGAGGCTCCAGCATTAGTGTTTCTGCACAGGTTCATGCTGGCCAGAATGATACACTGCCCAGCAGATAGAACTCGTCAGGAGCCCAAAGGGTCAGTGTTACTGCAGCCAACAGCGAAAGGAATCTTTGTCATGGATCGATATTGCAAAAAGAACGGTATAAACCAAAACAGCCCCAATTCCAGCTGTAAAACCCTTTGGAAATCAATGTACAACACGATGGACTGTTTCCCGCTCGACAGGAAATCTCAGACAGATGTCATTATGCACTCGAATGCGCTGATTTTCCTGCTGTTCCAGAGATTTTTGGGCCCACGCCCTAATATTTATAGTGCCATGAATCCTCCTGATGAGATAAGTGAAGAGGTCAAGGGTGTAGTCAGCCCCTATGCCCATCGCTACTTCACTCATCCAGAAAGTGATGCATTATCACAGTACTATGTTTCATCAAGAGGCGTTAGATTGTTTGCCGGGAAAAAACAAGAAGGTAATAGAGGCGATTTCCTACTTACAGGCAGGGCTATTTGGCAATGGCTTATGGAATGCACTGATATCATGCACCCAAACGAGGCAGTAGCGCTGGCAAACCTCTTCATCAAACACGAATTGGTTCAATGCCTAACCCATAACAAACAGTTTGATTTATCAAAGGATGCGTTGTATTGTGTTACCGATAAAGGCAGGAAGATAAGCCAATGGAAGACACCACGGTCCACTGCTCCATCTATGTCGAGTGATATCGCCTTGCAAGAAATCTTACCTTCTCCTGGAAAGTCCCGTTTTTCTGGCGATCTACGTTCACCAATTGCTATCACATTGAGCGATGTACTCGACGATGCTGGATTGAGAATGCTCTTTAAGGAGCACTTGGCTCGCGAGTTTTGTGAAGAGAATCTACTATTCTTCACAGAGCTCAAGGCTTTTCTAGTACGTGTTGAGAGCACAGAGCACAAATGTGACCTTGAGATGCCCCCTAGCTCCAAGAAATGTGCCAAAAAGTCAGTACAGGGAGATTTGGTCTCACTCGCCTACGCGATCTACAATCGTTTTATCGCTTCCGGTTCTCCCTCAGAAATCAATATAGATCACACCTTGAAGTCCAAGTTAATAAGAGTAATGGCGAGCAATAGGATCACCACTGAAGAATCTATTCGAACTAGTGTTTCAGAATTATTTTCTGAGGCACATCAGCATGTATACAAGATGATGGAGAGGGACTCGTTGCCCAAATTTATCCGCAGCGAGAAGTTCAAAGAGACCGTTCAAACTATTGCTCCGTGGTACTTCTAACAATGACCACTTCGAAATACTGTGTGATCTCAAGTCCAAAAAGAGTACCACTAGACCCTTAAAAGCTATTTCTGCCTACAAAAAAGCCTCAGGCAGTGCGGCGGCGGGCTTGGTCCCGTCCGCTCTTCCCCTCCTGCTTATCTTTCGGTATGCCTTATCTCTTCCTCCGCCCTGTGGTACCGCAACTATAAATATGCAGTATTTCGAAGCCGTATAGTGATTGTAACCAGCAACTATCCAAAGCAATATAGAATATTGCCGAAGAAACTAACTTTTTTCTGTGACAATGTAGTATTCTCGGGCCGTCCGACTTTCGTATAGAGATTGTTGGGCGGGATCGGCCATACGGAACTAAGATACTAGACATTGTACCGCACACAAATATAAGACATGGAGAAGGTTGACCCAATTCCGCTATCTAAAGTTGATCTTTTCATTTCTTATACGTAAAACATCTTTGTTCTACCTCCTCTATTGCCATTTCATCGACGGTTACCTAAGCAGTCTTGCATAGACAGAAAGATATTGTCAGGTGCCATTGCTCGTATATGCTACATTTGATCTTCATAAATCGGTATCTTTTTGAGAATCCGTGGTGACGATCTTCCTCGCTCTCCGCTCATTTATTTTTATTTTTTCAGATCGACGACGCGAGGATCGATAAAAGTTCCAATTGAGTGCGGAACAGTATAAAAGGAACAGAACATCCTAGGTATTCTTTTACAAACTAGAACAAGAACCACCATGAAACTCACTAGTATTCTAGCAGCAGCATTGGCTGCTGCGTCGACCGTATGTGCGGCTGGCACCTTCCACAAGGCCGCCAGCAAAAATGGCCGACATCAAATGAGATTCAAAACTCCAGAGGATCTAGGAATTGATACCGTAAAGCAATACAGTGGTTATCTAGATGTTGATTCAGACAAACATTTCTTCTTTTGGTTTTTCGAATCGCGAAATGACCCAGGTTCAGACCCTGTGATCCTGTGGCTCAACGGGGGCCCAGGATGCTCTTCATTGAGCTCGGGGTTGTTAATGGAACTGGGCCCTTCGCGTGTTGGTAAAGACCTGAAGCCTGTTCGAAACGAGTATTCGTGGAATAACAACGCTTCAGTCATTTTCTTGGACCAGCCAGTCAATGTGGGATATTCATATTCCGATGAAAATGTTTCCATGTCCGGCCCTGCTGCGGAGGATGTTGTCGAGTTTTTGAACTTGTTTTTTAAACAATTTCCTGAATATGGTAAAAGCGATTTGCACGTTGCTGGAGAAAGCTATGGTGGCCACTATATACCTGCTATTGGCGCAAATATCATTTCCCGGGACAAAAAAGATCTCAACTTCAACTTGGGATCTCTCGCGATTGGAAACCCATTGGTCGATTACGACTACCAATCGTTTGCCTACTATAATATGTCTGCAGTCTCTGGAGTGGTTTCCTACGATAACCTAACCAAGTTGGAGAAGGATCTTGATGAATGCGTGAAGACTTCCCAACTATGTAACCAAGATCCAACTAATTTCCACAATTGTAAGGAAGCGGAGGGTAATTGCAATGCACTTGCCAACTATTACTATGACACTGACAGGAACCCTTATGATATACGAAAGTACTGTGTGGGTGGAGACCTCTGTTATGAGGAAGAGAATTACACCACCAAATACTTGAATCAAACCAAGGTGATGCATGCTGTTGGGGCTAAGGTGAAAAACTTCCAGCCATGCTCTGATAATGTTGGGGACCTGTTTGAGTCTACTGTTGACTATACTATCAAGTACTCCAAGAACGTTTCCAGCGTTTTGGAAAAAGATATACCTGTTATGATTTATGCTGGTGATCAAGATTTTATCTGTAACTGGATGGGGCAGGTAGAATGGATGAATAACATGGATTACAAAGATAAAGCTCAGTTTAATAATGCCCGTTGGACTGACTTTGTTGTTGACGGTCAAAACCAGGGAACTTTGGTGAATCATGATAAGTTAACATTCCTCAAGGTATGGCAAGCGGGCCACATGGTTCCTATGGACCAGCCGAAGAATGCCTTGGAGATGATTAACCGATGGTTGGCAGGTAACTATAATCTGAAAGAGTAGAAGCGGCGATATATAAGCTTTCGCAGATGATAGCAGAAATTCAGTTGTTTATAGATAGTCATTATCGTAGCACTGATAAGTAGTTTGAATTTTGGCTTCTTCTATTTCACTGAAAACTGGCTCGTAAGAGTAGCTTTTGCGAAACCTCCAAGAGCTCCTTGTTATTGACGGTGCTTACGAACCCAATGGACGGAAATTTTCAGATTTTTATATATTTTTTTCATTCTAATTCTTAGATAATAATACTTTATATAACGCTTCAAAAGCCACACATCCCTTCTTCAGCTTTTTTACTCTGGAGTAATAGTAGTACCCTGACGAATTTCACCCCATCCAATCAATCGCCAGTGTTTATCAACTCGTCGTGACAATGCAATCTTTTCTCCAATCTCAGAACATGCTGGAACAGTCAACGCCAGCTTGGCCAAATCTGCTTTGACACCAAGTACTCGAGCACCAGTGGTAGTAGAACCAACATTGACCATGAGAACCTCTCCCTTAGCCAGCTTGGCGATCTTGGCCTGCTTCTTTTCGTCAGTCTTGACACCCAACAGTCGTCGCAACAAGAAGTAGTTGATTTCCAATTCACAGTAAATCTCTGGAAGTTTGCCAACATGGCCCAATACATGACCCACCAGTCGATCCGCTCGACACAGAGTTGGATCGACTCGAGTACCAACACCAATCAGCCCACCTGGTACAGCAAACTGCAAGTCATTTTCGTCGGCAAATAGCGATGTGATTCGCGATTTGATCGGAGTGCAAACAGCCTTAGAGCTACCTTCTTGCTTGTGAACGATACCTGGTCGGATCTCAATCTCATCACCGAGTTTGAGGACACCAGTGACAATGGAACCACCAGCGACACCACCCTTCAAGTCGTCAATCTCTGAACCTGGCTTGTTTACATCAAACGATCGAATTACAATCAGCTTTGGTAGCGATGTGAAGTCTCGTACTGGCACTGGGATCTTTGACACGATAAACTCGTTTACAGCGTCAATATTGTACTTCAATTGTGCAGAAATTGGCACGATTGGAGCACCATCACCAGATGTACCTTTCACAAACTTCAGGATACTCTTGTAGTGGTCTAATGCTGATTCTTCCTTCATCAAATCTACCTTATTTTGCAGAATAATAACATGCTCCAACTTCATAATCTCGATAGCTGCGAGATGCTCACTGGTTTGTGGTTGAGGACACGATTCGTTACCTGCAATCAGCAGCATGGCTGCATCCATTACAGCAGCACCGGACAACATTGTACTCATGAGAATATCGTGCCCCGGGCAATCCACAAATGATACGTGTCGTACCAGTTTGTATTTGCCTGAACAGTCTGGCCGTTCACATTTAGGGTTGATTTCTTTGCCAGAGCCATAAGACTTATATCGGGTTGGTCTTGGGCATTCTGGATTGTCACATTTGTAGATTTTGGCGTTGGCATAACCCAATCGGATTGTAATGTTACGTTCCAACTCGTTTTTGAAACGTACTGTCTGTACACCAGAGATGGCCTTGACCACTGTACTCTTACCGTGAGCGACGTGACCAATGGTTCCAATGTTGATTGTAGCTTGTCGGTTGATAATTTCTGGTGATAATGGGGTTAATTTCGATACGTCTATTGTAGATGCGTCTGGTTGTGGTGGTAGACCTCCTCCTTCTTCGAATTCACGTTGCCGACGTTCCTTTTCGGATTCTCCTTCATCTTGGTCGTCACCTAGAGCGCCGCTACTGCCCTGGATTTCGTGATCTTCTGGCTCGTTGAATGTGACCTTCTTTGTTTCTTGTTCTTCCATTCCTTCTTCGTCAGAGTATTCGTAGTCCATGTCTTCTTCCACTTCCATGTTTTTGCCGTCGATTACGACATCTGGCACCTGATCTTGAAAGTCGGTCATTTTTTGTGCTGTGGATTGATTCTCTGGCTCAGCAGATTATATATGTATTATATATTCTATGGGTCCAAATTTGCTGAATCAAGGAGTTGGGTAGAAAAAATTGCGACAAAATTTTAGGCGATGACTGAAAAAAAAAAAAATTTGGGGAGAGCCTGGGATGTGGTGGGTGCTGGTATTTACGCGCGGGTGTAGAACTGGGACCGGGTACATGAGCCGCACAGACTAAGGGATTAAATACCATAATGAAAAATTAACCACGGGACTAACGATGATTGGAATCAAGAATAGTACAAAATAGACGAGACAGTGCTGTGATGCAGTATAAAAAAAAGAAGAAAAAATCAAATGATTAATATAATTACAGAGAATGGAACTACAAGGAGACCTCCTCGGCATTGAACCCGAAATCTGTCATCATCAGATCGACATCTCGCCATGCCAAATCCACATCCCAATCAAACAATGGGACCTCTCCCATATTGAACGCCTGTGGCTGCTGGTGTACAGGTACTGGCATTCGAGGGTCCTTCTGTGATGTTTGTTGGGCCAGTGTATTATGGCTCAAGCCTTGGTGCTGGTTCTGTTGATTGCTCTGGCTCGACTGCTGTTCCGACGTGCCTCCTCCTCCTCCTCCTCCTGCTGCTGCTGCTGCTGATTGTACATCTCCGTAAACAGACATTGGAGATGGGACATGGTTCTCGATATTCCTTTCTTTCAGTACCGCAGGAGCCACAGATCGGATACCGCACTCTTCCCTCATAGTCCACAGTGTATCGAAAAACACTGAAGCAGCCATTCTTGTTCGAATAGATATACGAGAAGTCGCAGCGTTCCTGCGAGCCAGGTCTCCAAAGAGCTGCCAGATCTGCTGCATGATTTCGGCGCCACGATATGCTACATCATGCTTCAGAATTGAGGCATTGGACAGATGCTCAATGGTCTTGAAGTAGTATTCTTTACCGGCACCAGCATCGACAAACTCAGCAAAAGAGCTATGGTACACTTTAATGATAATTGCTGTGCTCTGCCACAGCAGCTGCACATGCATCCCCGGTAGATATCTCATGAAATCTGAATTGCGTTGAGAAGCCTCGTTAGTATGGTGGAGTAGCGCCAGAGCACTGTTGTAAGCCTGCACTAGCCCCTTCTGGAGTTGCAAAGTGGAAAAGCCACCGTTGTCCAGAAAATAGTAGGTCATTAGATGCATTCGAGCGGCCAGTAGCAAGAACCGCCTATAGTCGTCCATAGTGCCGATTTTCATCTCCAGCTCGTCGAGTTTTCGGCTCATGATTTGAATCAGGGACAGCCGCTCACTCAACTCACTCAGACCCAGTGGATCCTGGGCATTGGAGTTTAAGGTTTTTTCGACTTCGTTTTCTAGCTGCTGGATCATCATCATTTGCCTGATCGACTCTGATACATCGACCCCCGAGTCTTTTGAACAAGCCGAGACCACACTGGCATCAAAGCTGGTGAAAGACGGGAACCCAAACACAGTAGCCACAGCCTGGGATACTACATTACAGCAGACCCATGTTCTGATCTGCTCTGCTATCTTGGGGTAGCTGGGGTTGTCAGCTTTAACTCGACCAAAGTCTCTCGAGTATCCAGGGCAATGGAGCCCTACACGAATACCGCTGAAAATGGCCACACCAGCAGCATTCCACG
The DNA here is from genome assembly GCA_030564265.1 of Blastobotrys attinorum. NCBI lineage: Eukaryota > Fungi > Ascomycota > Dipodascomycetes > Dipodascales > Trichomonascaceae > Blastobotrys > Blastobotrys attinorum. The sequence continues at coordinate 15,138 of JAJLUM010000068.1, forward strand.
AGGAATCTGCACTGATTGAGGAGGTCAGTGGTGGCCACATTGTATAAATTAGAAATGCCTGAACAGAATACACTGAGGCGACATTGTAGGTAGGGTCTGAGCTTTCGCCTGTGACAAACCTGGTAGATGGAGAGATTGTGATTTCTGCTAGACAGTTTTTCAGCAGTGGGGCTAACTTCATCATGAGCCCACCGTCTTGGTCGTATCTTCTGGAAGCGACAGTCATGATTGTCCAGAACAGTGAGGGACACAGACGATAGATCTTTTCTGGGCCCTTGGAGACGTCTACCACCGGTAGGAATGGGTGGTACTTGGAAACGAATTCCTTAAATAAGTTTTGTATAGTTTCAGAAGATAGGGTGACCCCTTCGAGAGACTTTGGCTGGCAAGCCACGTCGTCGACGATCACTGGAGGAGGGTCCATGGCCACTGTTGGTGAGCTGTGGCTGTCTTTGGGGAAGCTCAGCGGCGCTGGTAGGTCTTTATGGTGGTAGTGTGATACTGCATCTGATAGTTCTAGTAGAGAACCGGTTGCGATTCGTTTAGAGGATGGTTCAGTGAAGCTGGAGTCACTGGTGGTCCCACCCATGTTTTTCCTAAGGGCTTCCATTTCTTGTTCGAGTTCCATCATTCGTCTTCGCTTTGAGGTTCGTTTGAAATCTGGTTGTAGGAGGCATTCACTCTTTTTTTTCATGCACCTTGTGCATGGATTAGGATATTGTTCATGGGCATCGCAGCGTACCTGAGATTTGTTAGCATTGGGCATTGTGTATACTAAGTATATATATATATGTATATGTGGAATATTGGGAGACGTACTTTTTGCTGACGGCACTCTATACAGGCTATTCGCTTGTTAGGCCCGTCTGAACCAGTTGACGGTGGTTCGACAGACATGGCTTTATTTTTTTGTTTTTTTAATTGTTATTTCTGGTAGTAAAAGTTGAGTATTAAATTTTTTTGTGAGGCGAGAGGTGGGTTTTTTTTTGTCGGCCATCGGACCTTTAGGAACTAGTGGGTGGCTAGCTCGATAGAGCGTTTTTGGGAGCGGTTGAAGCAGGATATTGTTTAGTTGTGATAGGCCAGTAGAAGAGTTATTATGTGAGCATTGTGAGTATATATTATATATTATATATGTTGAGATATTCCTACCGTACTGTACTGAAAGATGCGGATTTTATTTTCTCTATTGTGGCAAGAGTGAGATTTTTGTGAGCCTCATGCGGCTTTTCACCGTTGCGTTGTGGGGCGTGCACTACCGCCACCAGCTTTGTATATAGTAATCTGAAGCGCTCTAGTGCCTTCGCTCCATCTTTCACTAGTATTGCGATTGCGCATATCTATCTAAAAGTATCCATCGAACTGATATAAAACCTGTGTGAACCGACCGGTGCTGCCCTGCGGCGGCCGACGCTGGAATCATGTGATGTAGCAAGGCACGTGATCTGTCTCAGATCACATGACCCATCACATGACAAATTGGGGCAAGCCTTCTTTCGCACTTCCCATCAGCACTTTTTTTTTCACCCTCAGTACACATGATAGACTGGAGAGACGAACTCGGGCTGAGAACCATCTCCCGGACCACCTGGGACGCCAGACTGCTCATGGCCGAGTGCTTCGTCAGAATGGCAGCCTACGGCATCACGACCCTGATCCTAGCACTCTTCTTCCAACAACTGGGGATCACCGAGTCCAGAATCGGCCTCTTCATGACTCTGACTCTCCTGGGCGACGTGGTCCTTTCCTACATTGTAACCTTCTACGCAGATCACCTGGGCCGCAGACGAGTGCTTTTCTACGCCTCACTCGCCATGGTGGCCTCTGGGCTGGTCTTTGCATACAGCGACAACTACTGGTGGCTCCTTCTGGCCGCAGTGGTCGGGGTGATTTCGCCCAGCGGCGACGAGACAGGCCCGTTCAAGTCGATAGAGGAATCCACACTGGCGCATCTGACTGCCTACGAGGACCGGTCTGACGTGTTTGCGTGGTTTGGCATGATGGCCACTCTGGGGTCTGCCCTGGGGTCGCTGGGCGGCGGAGCCCTGATCCACTATCTGCAGCAAAGAATGTCGGTTCTGCATTCATACCGGACGGTGTTTATGGTTTATTCTGGGCTTGCGTGTGTGAAGCTGGTGCTGAACATGTTTCTGTCTCCGGCATGTGAGCATGCTGGCTGGCGGGGAGGGTATTCTGGAGTGGCAAGTGATGCTTATTCTAGTGATTCTGGTGAGGCTCATCCTTCTAGTGAGGCTCAATCTAGAGCTAGAGGATCTAGTGAGGCTCATCATTCCAATGAGGCTCATTCCAACGAGGCACACTCCAACAGAGAACCCCCCAGCGAAGCCGAAGAAGCCTCGCCGCTAGTGCCCAAACACCCCAAAGCATTCACCGCCAGAACCCTCAGAACCCTCATCAAGCTGTGTATCCTCTTCGGCATCGACTCGCTCGGCGGAGGATTCATGCCCACCGCCTGGGTCGTCGTGTTCTTCAACCGCAAGTTTGGAATCTCTGAGTCCCAGCTTGGGTCGCTTCTGTTCACCACTACACTGGCCGGCTCAGTGGCCGTGCTTTTATCGTCGGCGGTATGTAAACGGGTTGGCCCCGTTCTGGCGATGGTCTTGACTCACCTGCCGGCCGCGGTGTTCAACGCGTTCATTCCGGTTTCTTCCAATAAACACGTCGCGATGCTGCTTCTGCTAGCTCGTGCGGCCACCACCACTATGGACGTTGTGCCGCGACAGGTGTTCTTGACCTCTGTGGTGCAGGCCGACGAGCGGACTCGGGTTATGGGGGTCGTTAATGTGGTCAAGACGCTTGCCAGGTCTGTTGGGCCTACGGTCACGGGACACTTTGCTGAGCACGGGGTGCTGTACTTGTCGTTTGTGTTTGGCGGTGCGTTTGAGTCGGTCCATGATGTGGGTTTGCTGGCGCTGTTTGGTCCACGTGCGGCCATGATGACATAGGTTTAGTGATCGTGACGGAGCGGGTGCGGCTGTAGCGGATGAGTAAGCTGGGGGAGGTGGCGCGCCGCGGAGGGTATGGGCAAATCGATAAGCGCTGATAACCACATACCTCCCGTGGCCCCACCACTAGAGTCATAAATAATAGATTAGCTGTAAATAAAAAGTATAAATAGAGGGTACATTCCTGTTTTTGTTGTTTTCTTTCTAGGTCGCTTCTTCTTTTTATTGTTTTTTAATACTCTAGTTGGGTTTTTTTCTCTAATCTCACTAACTAGTACCATTCTATTATCTTATCTTCGTTTTTTTTTTTAAGTACCGCTCACCCAAAAGCCAAAACCAGGTACTAGACGCCATGTTCCTATTCCGATCGTTCCAAAGAAAGCAACCAAATAATGATAAGCAGCCAGACAAAAACCACCGTGTGGTAGACATGTCAGAGCCTCAGTCGTTCACACCGTCTCTCGGGTCCCACACCCACGAACCAGTCATCTCGGTCCAGGAGACTCAGGAAGAGGGCTTCTCGTGTGTCGACATCCGTCCTCTAACATACGCCGAAGTCGCTACCATGGCCGGTCCAGAAGGCACCTCAGCGAGCGAGAAAAAAATCTATATGCCTAGCGATATCGACGACCAGCACCTAAGCGCCGGCGGTGGTGATGTGGTGGACGAGTACTACTCCAACTCGGAAGAACCGGCGCCGCAACAGCTGTTGAGAAGACACAGCACTGGACCAACCAGTGAGTTTGAGTACGGCGAGGTGGCTGTCGACGTGCTGAGCAGAAACTCTGACTGGGGCAAGGTGCGACACACCAAGTGGGCTCGCAAGATGAACCAGAAGCACACCAACAAGCAGAAGAACAAGCGTGTGGTGGAGGCGGATCTGTATTACTGATTTGTGTGGATCCCAGGGACTTGTCAAGACGCAGAGGGGCGGTCATCATGAGTCGTTAAGTTATTATTCTATATAGAGCAAATCGTTATCATTTGGAGTTTGTAGCCATTTGGGAGCCATATGGATTTTGTTTCCGTTTGGAGCTCGTTTCTATTTGGGGTTTGTTCCCCCATTTGGATTCTGTTACCTTTTCGGTTTTGTTACCATTTGGCGTTTGTTGTTTCCATTTGGCGTTTCTCCCCCTTTGGTGTTTCTTTCCATTTGGCGTTTGTTTCCATTTGGTGTTTCTTTCCCGTTGGTGTTTCTTTCCATTTGGTGTTTCTTCCCATTGGAATTAGCAACCGTCCCATCCAGTAGAGTTCATCTAGTGCAGTTCGTCTAGCGTGGCTCACTGGCGTAGCTCGTCTAGCGTAAGCCCTCTAGTGCCTTCGCCCAGAATCTATTACCAGTGCTAACCAAACAATCACCCATCCATCCAGTGTTCCATCACAAATCGTCGATCGCCTTCGGCTTGAACTTGCGGCCAGACCGCTCAGCAGCCCGAAACAAAAACCGAGATCCAATGATCTCAAAGCTCCTGGTATCGTCCTTCAGCACATCAGCACCAATCCGGAACTTGGTGCCCTTCTTCTCAATGCTCTTGATGCTCTTCCTCGTGTCCCGTGTGCACAGTACAAATGCTGACTTGGCCTCCCAGATGCAAATGCCACTGATCCCTACCAAGGCCGGATTCCGCGACTGAACCACTGTCAGATGTGCCCCATGGTAGTCGCAACTGGCCAGTTTGGCAGTGGTCGACGAGCCGGTGTGGTTAGACAACAGATCGGTCAGATACTCGTTCCACAGACTGTTGAGAGATGCAAAGCTGCTGTAGGGCGGGTTCGAATGCTTAATATACTGCTGCAACGAGTCTCGTGCTATTCTCCTCTGCGGCCGGTACTTCGTTTTGTCCTCAGTCGAAAGAGGAATTGGCACTGTGGTATTGTCCAGATGCAGAAATGGTTTCTGGTCTCCGCCGAGAGAGTACCGGTTATCCAGCAGGTCCTGTGCTGATTTGTCATCGTGAGACCTCGAGAGTATTGTTTTTTCTATCTCTTTCGACATCTCTGGTGCGATGTGGCAGTTTGTGGTGGCAGTAAGTACTAAAAGGGATGGTGATAAGTACTTAGACTAGAAAGTGGTGTACTAGTAGTAGTGGTGGTGGAAAAAAAAAAAAAAGTTTTCCCCATTAAAACTCCATGAGACACTGCCAGTATATACCACCTCACCCTACTGTACAAAAATGAATGGAAGGATATTCAGATCCACATTCACAGACCCTTATCTAAACCTGAGCTTTGAGCACCACCTGTTCAAAACACTCAAGGACCGCAGGCTGCTGCTCTACGTTAATGATCCGTGCGTAGTCATTGGCCGAAACCAGAACCCGTGGAGAGAATGCAACATTCCTCTACTCCGACAGCTGGGGATCCCACTGGTGCGACGGTGGTCTGGAGGAGGAACTGTGGTGCACGACCGTGGAAATGTCAATTTCTCGGTCATGATGCCTCGTGAGGAGTTCTCGAGGGAGAAGCATGCGAAAATGATTGTCGACAAAATGAACAGCCTGCCAGAGCAGGTGCAGAGAATTGTGCCCCGGACGGTAAATGAACCCAATAGCACACCAGATCTTAGAACCACTGGCAATAGTCCGTTCTCAGACTCGTCTGACATTGGTGAAGACTGCGTCGCCGTGAATGCTCACGGCCCGCAAGTAAAACTGGCATTGAACGAACGGTATGATATCGTCACAAAGGAGGACAAACGCAAAGTGAGCGGATCAGCATACAAGATCCAGCGGCAGAAAGCATATCACCATGGCACAATGCTGCTGAATTCGAAACTAGATGTCCTTTCTGCACTTCTGCATAGAAACGTAAATACTCTCGGAACTGTAGAGGGCCGTGGAGTGGAGTCTGTCAAGAGCCCCGTCGCCAATATAGGCTGCGATACTGAAGTGTTTATAGATGCTGTGATTGAGGCATATCGCGAGGAATATCGAGATGATACCGCAGTTGATAGGGCCATCACTGTGTCTGAGGATGACTTGCCTCAGGAGGTGCTGAACGAAGCTGCCGAGATGAGATCGTGGGACTGGGCCTATGCCCAGACACCCCCGTTTGAGCATACGTTGACCCACCCTGAGCACGACTACCCAGTGAAGTTCTCGGTGAATAAAGGTATTGTTACTAGTATGGATCCAATGCTGGGAGATGGAAGTATAGTCGGGAAGAGGTACACCCCGGAGAATGCAGCTGGCTTGGGGGATTGGATTGCGAATGCCCTGTAGATTGTGGGTTCTGGGAGTGTTAGCATTTTGTAGAATAGCATATTTTGAGTGTATATTAGTGTATATATTAATTTATATCTAGATTGTTCAGCTTTTTGTTGTGTGTGCTGTGTGATGTGGGCTCGATGGTTTCAGAGGTCTCCGGCGGTGTCTTTGTCAAGATAGGTTCATATCGTGATCTCTTTCTATATATACATACATATATATCTAGATACGCGGAATTCATCCCTTTAAGAAGCTTTATGGATATACAGAGGTTGATCCACTACGAGAACTGCTCTTCTCTGGCTGCTTTGTTTAATATTGGAGAGATACTCTATCCTCCTGAAGCACGGCGTCGAACAGTTCACACATGTATACATATGCATAAAAACGCTACTGGAGCCTTTATATAGTTTACGCTATTACAAGTTACAACCTCTACCATGCTAATATACAAAGCGGTGCACCGCGCTAATACATAAATGATATACAGACAGTGCGCCGCACGCCGCCGCACGTCGTGCGGTTATCTACCACCCCCACAATGACCATGCAAAATCAGACTTCCCAAACTCGTCTTCTCCACCCTCAATCTCGAATCGCTCGTTCTTTAGCCCCAGAAGCTTCAGCCTATCATATAGCAGCTGTCTTACGTCTTCGTACTTCTCTCGCTGAGGCAGCTGTACAATAACTCGGCTCCTACTACCACTCTGTTCTCCCTCTCCTGCTCCATTCCTATTTAGCAACACCTTAATCGTATCACACACAAGGATAGGATGATCGTGCGAATACACCGGATCACTCACAATGATCGTGTCGAACTTCCCGTACTGGTCAAAATCTTCTGGATTATTCCAATCCAGAGTCTCAGCCCTCACTTCTTTGGATCCGCCTAGTTCAACGTTGTTCTCCAAATTAGTCCTCAAATTCGGCACAATCTCGGGTAAATCGGTCGCAACTAGATCAGCTCCTAGTCTCTGTGCAAGAATGGCCACAAGACCAGTACCAGACCCTAGTTCTAGGACCTTTCCATGCAATAATTCTGGCTCTCTTACCAACCTTCGCGACAACACCAAAGATGACCCCCAGGTCTTGAAACCGAGGTTGTCTTCTGTGAGAGCTGGTTCTATCAGCTCTATGGGGCTAGTCCCTTCGATTATTATTTCTCTAGTTCTAGTTGGTGCGGCTGTTCTTCCGCATCGCTCTGCCATTCTTTTTCCAGCTTCATTCCAGATTTCGTCTTTCATGGCCTCATCGTCGATCCAGCTGAGATCTGAGCTCACGATCCGGGTCAACCAATTGAAAAGTCCGCTGTTGTCTATTCCCTGAAAGCTATCTTCCTCATGCTGGTCGAAATTAGTTGCCTTTTTGGGTTCAAAAAGCTTTAACAGGTCGAGTAAATCCTCTGCTTTGGGGCTCGATCGCAGATTCGGCAGATCAAGAGCATGCATATCCTTCTGACAGTAACAGTAACTACTGAGGTGATGATTATAATAGTAACTACTAAGGTGATAGTGATGGTAACTACTGAGGTGATGATAATAGTAATAGTGGTGGGGAGGAATTTTTCGTAATTTTTTCCCATGTTGTTGGGGCTAGTTTAGAACAAGCATGATGGCTATCATCAGCTAACTACTACTAATATCCGCTTTCCATGATTCAAACCCGGGGTAGGAGATGTGAAAGTTATCAAATATGAAATGGAAAGTACTGAAACACATAAAAATATACAGAGAGACTGAAAATCACATCAAGTCTCGGAAACATATCATAACAAATCTAATCAAATATATTATTAAGCATTTACAAAGAACTTGTTAGAAACCTTAGCGATGACATGAAGAGCAACTACCGAGAAAATAAACCCGAGAGCCATAACCATAACGACAATTGGGTCTACACGTAGGCCAGAAGCTTCGTCTGTGTAAAGCTTAAGCATGGTGCTGGTGCTGCCACCGGCACCTGCCGATCGAGTGGAAGTAGGTCTTTCATTGGCCTTTTCAGCTTGACGTTCTTGATTAGCTCGTCGACTGGATACTTGTGTTAGTAGCTGGCTTGGGAGATGTAGATAGATGAATTGTGTCCATCAAATTGTGGGTGAAGAAAAAAAAACCTACCGAATGGCTGATTTTGGTCCGCCTGGTACTGGTGCTTGGTTGGACTATAATTTTAGTGTTAGACAACTTGTGGAATACTCTGGGGCAATTTAACAATGCATACCATTGTGGGATCAAAGGTGGTGGTGACTTTCGAGGTGTAGATAGAGTAAGGAAAAGGAGGGGAGTGAAATGTGTGTCGTGTTGGCACTTTGCAAGGTCGTTTCTGGTCGGTTTGGGAGTTGCTACCGGGTAATGTTAAGGTTATGTGCGGCGCCGTGCGGCGTGCGACATCAATGACTAGTGAGCGCGGTGCTTTTGAACCGATAGACAGGTTTCAAATTGATTGATTGGTACGGTAAACATTCTGTAACCGATTTCATGCTATTGGTTTTTGGGTACTTTTCCCGAAATGGAGTGGGTGGGTGTAATGGTCTATAACTCACCATCAATTTGTTTCATTTGCAGTACTCCAGTTATCGTCGATGGTGGTGTCGCTTTCATATCCTGAATCAACATATTCAGAGATATCTAGCGGTGCTGTATTTGGAGATGACCTGGAATGATCGAAATATGTATCTGTAGCCTATTTACTGTTAGACAAACTTAGTATCGTGGAGTTGGTTGATGCCTAGTACCAATACTCACTATACGAGAGGGAAAATCATCATCCAAACTATAACAATCAGACTCCCCACCACTATTACAGCCACTATCATGATAAGTGAATTCCTCTGGAATGACATTGTCCGCCTTTTCGGCTAGTGTAGTATTCATCCACTCGGTACACTTTGCTTCAAGGTGCAACCAAGCATCACTTTCAGTCAAATCACTATCGTAATCCAAGTCAATAAGCACCTCCACGTTTTTCTCTAGTATACCAGAACTTGGTATGGCAGCGCTTAATTCTTCATCGAGCTTGTTTTCAGACTCACGCAGATATTGATCCTGACATAGGTTCAATGTTAGTTACTGGATACGAATTAGGCATTCTATACTTTCTTACGAGATCAACTATAAGGGTTGCTTCTATGTCCATTATTACTACGATTTGGTAAATAATATATTTATAACTTAAAAAGTCCAACTATGATTTTTTTTTTTTTTTTTTTTTTGAGGATATTATGTATTGTAACACTGGGAGAGAAACATTCTGATAAGCACCTCAAATCTTTTTCAGCTCATTATTATTTAACCCTGCAACTGAGGTATAGTGGTATATAGATGTTGTAATTCATCTCCACTTATTGCCTCTTGCATATAACTTGCTTCTTATTTCTATTTACGTAGCAGGAATTGTTTGCACTATGAATGTTGGCCAACGCATTAAATTAGGTGTCTGACTTTAAACATTATGATAGAGCCGCATTCATCCAGCTGCACATTTGACTCTAAACCCAGAACTCTGAAAATTCAGCTTGGTTTCTAGAAAACAGACTAGAGCCAGTGCCAAAAGTGTAACATGCTACTATATAACAGAAGTAGATAGGTACTAGTACCATACTATTATAACAGAAGCCAGTTAAATACTTTTATAACAGAAACAGACTAGTGCTAGTAACACACTACTATAAAAACAAAAACAGACAAGTGCTAGCTAGGGTACTAGATACAGACACACCTAGTAGATTATTAGACCTACTAGAGTAATAAAGAAACAAAACACGGGAATCACCACTCACGAAAACATCATGTCAATTATACAAATCATTATATATACTTTATTAATTTTATCGGTTGGACTTGGCAACACGTTCCAATTCATCCTTCTTCTTAATAGCATAAGAGTTAGAAGAACCCTTGGCAGCATTGATCAACTCTTCAGCCAAACATTCAGCAATAGTCTTGATGTTTCGGAAGGCAGCTTCTCGAGCACCAATGGTGATCAAAGCAATAGCTTGGTTGACTCGTCGCAATGGAGAAACATCAACGGCTTGTCGTCGAACGGTACCAGAGGAACCGATTCGAGTACTGTCTTCTCGTGGACCACAGTTGACAACGGCATCGACAAGGACCTGGACTGGGTTTTGGTCGGTCAACAAGTGGATGATTTCGAGAGCATGCTTAACGATCAAGACAGCCTTCAACTTCTTACCGTTGTTTCGACCATTGTACATCATGGAGTTACACAATCGTTCGAAGATGGCGACTTGGCTCTTTTGGAATCGCTTTGGGTACTTGGAGGCCGAGTGGATGTGGTAAGCTGGCTTCAAAGCAATGTAATCTTGAAGACTGATGTCAGATACAGTGACATCGAGAGACCATTTGTTGAAAAGCTTGATGGCGTCACCGTTGGCAGCTTCGATTTCAGCTGGAACCTTGGTGAAGAGCTTAACTGGCTGTTGTTCTTGTGGTTGTTCGACTTCAACGTCCGACATTTTGACGATATCCTATTTTTTTTTTACTTGATGGTTGTCTAGTGTGTTGAGGTTGGGTGGGTTGAATATACCTTTTGGCGGTTGAACAAATTGAGTGGGTATTGGGCCGTGAAGGGATTTTTTTTGCACTGTTGGGAGTTTTAGCGTGTATATCTGGGACCGTGACTGCTGTTTCCCAATTGGGGGTCTAGATAGGGCTGCGCGCCGCACCCACCGATCACGTCCGATATTGAGGCACAATCTATCTCTAGTAGATTTGTTTGTGGTAGCTGTGAGTTCCTTTAGTAGTTTTTTGAGCTAGGTGAGTGAGTTTGTTCTACGGTTATTTGGATGGGCTATTCGGACTAGCTGGAACACAGAATCTCAAGAGCTTGGCCTATTGGGCCTTGTTGGGGCTGTAAAGGGCCCAGTCTATGATAGTTGGTTTCTCTATATATATATATGTAGATGCATAGATAATGTATGAATCCACGGTTCTCGGGATCACATTTTGTTTTCCCAATACCTAGTGATCCTAGAACAAATCAGGACACACCAATAAAGTGACACCCCGAAGCGACGTACTATATATGTGTATAGATATTGTTTGTGTTGGCTATTCTTGGGGCCAATTAGTGTATTGGGAAAGTGTATTCCTGTATCTAATGATCCCATAGTGGGTTGAATAAATGGCCTCAGTAAAGCAGCAAACGGTAGTAAAAGCAATGGGCTCTCTTCAAGTCCAGTAATCCCCACCAGTCCATTACTCCAGTAAACTCGACTGGTCCACTAGTTCAATAATCCAACTCAGTCGCATCACCGAATGGGCGATATCCAGGTACTGGTCCGATGAGTTGCCGAACTCCCAGGTGCGGCTGCACACTAAACACTAGGCAATATAAAATACGTCTTCCCCACTTCTAAGATAACAAATACAGTAAAGTAAAAAAAAAAAATACATATATGAAGGAAGAACAATGTTCAGATACAATTCCAAATGCCAGTTGCGACAAATAAGTCTCTTCTATAGACAACTCAGCACAGGTGCCAATAACACCCTCAAAATCACAAACCACAAACTAGATCAAGGGCATGGGGTAATTGCCCAAGTAGCACTGGATCGTCCAAAGGCCAAAAATGCCGTGTCCCGAGAACTGCTGGATGAGCTCCACAGTTACATTATGAGACTCACCACCAACACTACCAAACACGAACCCGAGGATAACGTGCGAGCACTAGTGTTGAGCTCCACGTCCGAAGACATATTTTGCGCAGGTGCAGATCTCAAAGAAAGAAAGACATTTACACCTGACGACACCGCCAGATTCCTGCACAAGCTCAACACCACGCTCAATCTCGTAGAGAAATTGCCAATTCCCACAATCTCCTCCGTCAAGGGGCTTGCACTTGGAGGCGGTCTCGAAATTGCATTGTCAACTGATTTCCGCGTTCTAGGCCCCAATGCCAAAATCGGTCTACCGGAAACTCGATTGGCCATTATTCCTGGAGCCGGGGGAACACACAGACTGCCCAGACTAATTGGATATTCTAGGGCTCTGGATCTGATCCTCACTGGCCGACGGGTGTCCGCTGATGAGGCGTTGCAGTTTGGACTGGCCAATAGAAAGGCCGACGACGGTGATTCAGATGCTGCTGCGGTAGAGTTTGCTCAGCAAATCTGTGCTGGGGGTCCACTAGCGATCCAGGCCGCTAAGCAGGCTGTTAAGGGCATGAGTAGCGAATGGGAGCAGGTTGCGTATGGTAAGGTGGTCAACTCCAAGGACAAGTTTGAGGCCCTGGAGGCGTTTGCAGAGAAGCGAAAGCCTGTTTTTGTTGGCGAGTGATGACCTGGTCCTAGTAATCCCCTTCACTATCTAGTACCAATTTCTAGTCACACCATTTAATACCACTTAATTTAGTCCAACACTATTAAATACTGATTCGGTTCACACTCCATGTTAGCACACATTCATCCAATCAGCCTAATCACCATTTTACTACACATCAGCTCAAACACCATTTAATCCATATCTAATCCAACTCTCACTACATTCCAGTCATTCGCAATCCGTCTCAGTCCAATGAACCTCCCGATGCGGCTTTGTTCTGCCTCCCGCTTCTCTATTGGCTACTTCATGAGAGACCTTCCTCGGTGCGGCTTACCCTTGATGCCCGCCCAAATAGCAACTTTACGTCACGCACCACCATTCCGGAGACTGGTAGTAGCAACTTTCTACCAAATTCTCCGAAATTCCCTTTGTAGTCCAGATATATATAAAAATGGCCACTCTGCCCTGTGTGTAACTATTTCCACAATCTAATATAACACAAAAAACTCCAAAAATGTTTAGACAAGTCGCAGCCCGAAACTCCATGGCACTGAGATCCCACGTGCCAGTGACCTACCGACGTGCTTTCTCGTCCTCCACAATCAGCTACAATGGGCCTGTGGATGCCACCAAGAAGGCTGCCGAGAAGGCCAACCAAAAGGCTGGTGATGCAGCTGTCAAGGGCATTGAGCTCGGCGAAAAGGCCGCCGAAAAGGCTAAGGAAGCCGCAGGACTGGCCAAAGACAAAGCTAAGGATGCCAGCCAGAAGGTGAAGGAGGATGCTAAGGAAGCTGGCCAGAAGGTCAAGGAAGATGCAAAGGACGCCAAAAACGAGGCCGAGAAGTTGAAGGACCGAGCACAGAAGTAGTGGAGCACCAACCAGTTGAGCAACAAATGGTAGCTACGTAGTTGCCGAAAGTCCATTAGGGTGCATGATTGCTCAAAAGTAGCTAGTTTTGCATGGGTTTTGTATATAGTGTCCCAGTATCAATAATACATCATTTCGGCTATATATCTAACGAGGGGTCGGTCCGTTATCCCGTAGATCTAGCCCACTAGTACTATCCCATTCTTCATGATGACCATTATCTGGGGAAGCCGAGTAGCCATTTTACCCGTGTCAGATCCCGTGACTTTTTTTTTTTATCTTTTCAGCCTCTTATCGCTGTGGTACTAAAGTGGTGACCCGTTCACCCGAAGCGCTAGATCCGCGCCGCACGCAAACTGATTTAGTCCCACGCTCAGAAAAAAGAACCGCCCCCCGCAGATCTGGTTTTGTGGGCCAGAACGTGGAGTTCGCCGTTGATCCGAGACGTCGTAAAGTAGTAGTGGTATTAGTCGTAGTACCATTGGAGCAGGTTTAAAAGGCGACGTGATCGCAGTGTTTAGTAATTCCGCTCTTTCATTTTTTTTTTTCTGCCAGTGTTTTAGAGATAGACAGGACTAGTACCGATGAGGACATTTGAAAACCAAGAGAAGCTAGAAAAGCTACCGATCCCCAGTGTAGAGGATTCGTGCAAGCACTATCTAGAGGCTCTGAAGCCGCTACAGGTATGTATCTGCTTAAACGTTGTACTGTGAACGGGATATCCAATGGGGAGCCCAGTTGTGTGGTCTCAGGCCTAGATTTGGTCCTTGGAGTCATCTCAGCATTGGGCTAGAGACTACTATCTCGATCTAGAGTTTAGTCCATGGAGCCATCTTAAGGTTGAGACACGGATAGTATCACCCTAAAATTGGAGGTCCATGATCCAAGAGTTTGGACACGGAGTCCCAGACACAGACACAGACACTATTTCAATCCCAGACACAGACAATGCTAACTTATAATATACAGACTGCCCGAGAACACGCCCAGACAGAAGAAGCCGTAAAAAAGTTCCTAGAAAAAAGCGCCCCAATCCTACAAGAAAAGCTCATCAAGTACTCATCGACCCGCTCCAGCTACATCGAACAGTTCTGGTACGACTCATATCTAAACTATGACTCGCCAGTAGTGCTCAACCTAAACCCATTCTTCGTTTTGGAAGACTCTACTCCCTATCTAGCAGACTCCCAGGTTTCCCGAGCCGCTGCGTTGACCACCTCTTCGCTACGGTTCGTGCGAGCCCTGAGAAGAGAAGAACTACCCCCAGACGAGTTCCGTGGAGTGAACCTCTGCATGTACCAGTATTCTAGACTGTTTGGAAGTGCCAGAATCCCCACCAGCAGCGGATGCGTCATGCAGAGCTACAATGCCTCCAAACACATTGTGGCGATATGCCGATCTCAATTCTACTGGTTTGATGTCTTAGACGACAACAACGACCTGATAATGAGTGAGCAGGACATTGCTTTAAACTTCCAGGCAATCATTGAGGACGCGGAAGCTACCCCAATCGCCGAAGCCTGTAAAGGAGCTGTTGGGGTTTTGACAACAGAAAACCGAAGAATTTGGGCAGGTATCAGAGATAACATGATGAAGGCTGGCGCTAAAGAGGAAGATGATTCCACAAACCTCGAGTGCTTGAGAAAGATCGACTGGGCCCTGTTTGTAGTGTGCCTTGACCACGACTCACCAGAGACGTTGGCTGATCTGTCGCGAAACATGCTCTGCGGTTCCTCCACCGTAGACAAAAACATTCAATCCGGTACCTGTACTAATAGATGGTACGACAAGCTGCAGATCATTGTAACCAAAAATGCCAAAGCCGGTATCAACTTTGAGCATACCGGTGTAGACGGCCACACTGTGCTCAGGTATGTCTCAGACATTTATACCGACACAATTCTCAGGTTTGCCAAAAGCATCAACGGCAGATCTCACACCCTATGGGCAACCGATACTCCAGAGCCTGTCAAGCCGCCGGCTTCTGCCTGCATTACTCCTAGGAAACTCGAGTGGGTCCAGACTCCAGATTTAACACTGGCATTGAGATTCGCAGAAACTCGACTATCCGATCTCATTCAGCAAAACGAATTTGAGGCTCTGGAGTTCGATCACTACGGGGTCAACACTATAAAGCAAATGGGTTTTTCCCCGGATGCCTTTGTGCAGATGGGCTTCCAAGCCGCATACTACTCTCTGTACGGACGTGTGGAGTGCATTTACGAACCAGCCATGACCAAGCGGTTCCTCCACGGGAGAACCGAGTCTGTCAGGGCTGTTTCGAAGGAGTCTGTCAATTTCGTGCGTAAATTCTGTGAGGATGCCCTAGCCAGCACCAAGCTAGACTATCTACGGCTTGCTTGTGAGAAACATGTCAAGACCACTGCTCGATGTTCTAAGGGAATGGGCCAGGACCGGCATCTGTATGCACTGTTTTGCATCTGGAAGAGACTAGTAGATGAAGAAGAGTTGGGCGACGATGAGGACATTTTGAACATGCCCAGTCTCTTTGCAGACCCCGGATGGGACAAGCTGAGTAATGTCATCATGTCTACGAGTAATTGTGGTAACCCAGCGTTAAAGCTTTTTGGATTTGGTCCAACTTCACCAGACGGGTTCGGCATAGGCTACATTATTAAGGCAGATAGTATTACCATCTGTGCAAGCTCAAAGCACCGTCAAACAAAGCGCTTCTTGGACACTCTCAAGGCCTATTTCTTGGAAGTTAAGAGTTTGTATAACATGACCTGTGATGATAAGCTGTGGTCTCCTGATAAGATTAATCAAGCCGCTGCTGCTGCTGTGGCTGCTACGTCGGCTACTAACGGTACTACTGCTACCGCTTCTACTGGTTCTAACAATACATCCACTAGTAGTGATCCCGCTAGCAAAACTATGAAAGATCATCTCCAACAGCAGGAGCATTTTGGAAGATCTCTTCCACCTCCAACTCCTCCTAAACGGCGAGAATCGGCTTCGTATCTATTGGGCGGATATGGTTATTTCGATGTTGGCGAGGATTTTGATAGATCTAGGGCGCCTAGTCCGGAACTGAATGATAAGCGTCCGTCACAGAAGGAGATTGGTAGAAAGTTAAGACTTGCAGAGTATTAGCACCTGTCAAGAGATCTTTTTGAGCCAATGATTGAGCCCATAGTAGCGGGGATAAGACTAAAACTTATTAGCAAATTGCCGCAATTGAAGAACCTTTGAGTTAACTTTATTTTTATCATTATTATAGTGGTGGAAAGAAAACAAATAGTACGTATGGATTACTCATAGACATTATGTACTAGAATTTGTGTATTAGGCATAGTATTATAGTCTTCAAACTCCAATTCTGGTCATCAGATCCAAGTTTAACGGTTGAAAGTCTATTCACCGTGTAACCCTATAGTGACAAAGTCTGTCTCACTAAAATTACGTCGGGACGAACCAGCATGGTTCACTACTTTATAATCTCATATTGACCACCACAAAAGCTAAGTTGATCCTTATCGATCAACAACCCCAGTCAGAGTTCAAAAATAGAAAGCCGGTTATCTATTTCCAATTGGTACTAGTGTCACTAGTGGCAGTTGCCAAGCGCATCATCTATCGTAAAAGTACTGCCTCGCAATATCTGGTAACCCCTTTTTTACCAAAAGAGAACACAAAGGGACTGATTTTAGGAACCACCAAACTTCCAGTCTTGAAACACCGTATATATCGGAAAAAAAAAAAAAAAAAAACTCTGAAACTTCGCAATTTACATCGGTTTTGTCTCAACAAGTTTTAAGCTCGAATTGGTCTAGAAAACACGTCCCACAATATTGGCACATGGAATACGGCATGTCGATCCAAAACCCACCCACTAGGGTGGTGATCACTAGTGCAGACATTGGTTCCATTCTCCTTTAAGGAGATCGAGCGATTATCCCCAGTATATAACGCACCGGACTGGCAAACATTTTAGCCTTTCTGCTTCTTCTTCTTTTTTTCTTCAAAATCCCTCTCTTCAAATTTCCCCAATTGTCATGACATTGCTATTCACTTTATTCTCCCTCATAGGTGCTCTAATCACGATCGGTGAGGCTACTGAGGTAGTGGGCCACAACGCGACAATTCCAGAATGTCGCGCGGCTATGGACGACAAGCTCCCTGCATATTTCCCTAGTGGGTTCACTTTCTCTGGCAATATTCGACGTTACTATATTGCAGCAGAAATCGAAGAATGGGACTACGTGCCTTCTGGATGGGACAATTGGCTTGGAGTTCCAGCGAGTGACTCGTTTAGACTGAAGACTGGGGGTTATCTCCAGTCGAACTCCACAGTAGGTACCAAGTACGACAAAGCTGTGTATCGTGGGTATACCGATCACACTTTCACGGAGAAATCTGAGCAGCCAGACTGGCTCGGGCTCCAGGGCCCTATAATCCGAGCTGAAGTGGGCGATATGATTGAAATTTTGTTTGTCAACAAAATCCCTAATTATATCGCCAATATCCATTCCATGGGGTTGTTTTACTCCAAAGAGAACGAAGGCAGCGTGTACTATAACACGTCGACTGGTTGTGGACCTGGGGACAGTGTAGGATATGAGTCGTGTTTTGTCTACAAGTGGCTCGTCACTGACGATTTGGCAGCTGTAGATGGAGATTCAAGGCTTTTAGGCTACCACGGGTTTGTGTCGATGCCCCAAGACACTAACACGGGCCTCTATGGACCAAACATCATCTATAACCGTGGTATGATGAATAAGACCATGAAGGAGAATCGGGAGTTTGTGATGGCTTTCACCGAGCAAGACGAAAAGACTTCATTTCTTACTGCACATAATGTTGAGAAGCGACTTCCCGAGTACTACAATTTGACAGTTTCTGAGGCCAACGCTGCACACGAGTACCCCGGAATGAACTACACCTACTGGAACCCACAACAGATGAACACCCCGAACTGCCAGGGCTTGAGCGATGCCTGTGGGACATTCTATGTTGTCAATGGTTATGCTTTCTCTAATAACCCGGGGTTTGAGACTTGTGTCGATGATCCGGTGATCTGGTATGTGTACAACTTGGGTGATGCTCCTCATGCCGTCCACTGGCATGGAAACAATGTGGTAGGTGATAAGGGGATGAAGGTTCCAACTGTGGGCACCCATCCTGGAGAGTACCATACTTTCTACATGACTGTGGCGAACCCAGGGATTTGGCAGATTCTCTGTCATTACTTTGTTCACAACATGGACGGTATGGATGCCCTTTATACTGTTCATCCACGGGACAGTTGTCCCTTCGAGCCATTGACTAATGAAAAGAGAAGGAGTTTTGAGAACTAAGAGTGGATATTTAGAACTAGTGGCATTTTGAATTTTTTGGATAACGAGTCTGGACAGGAGAACAAGAAGGATGATAAGAATATGAAGAGCTAGAGCTAATATAAATCGACTAACGCAAAAATTCTATATGTGTAATTTTTCTTTTTTTTCTTTGGATATAAATAGTTGCAAAAGCTTGTCTATAGACATCACGTGGTTGAATGGCTGCTGAAGCTGATTACTAAAAAAGAATAGGGAGATGCTCATACGCTGCTGCTTATACTCTATATATTCAACGATCTACATTCAATTGTTTGTATATCACATATATTGCTTCGCAATGAAGCAAAGTGGAACACCTAACACACAACAACAGCCTCAACCAAAGCTTATAGTGGGAGATCTTCGGTCGGAAGAGAAAGCCGATTAGTAAGATAGTTGTACTGAAATCTACTTCAAGGTTTAAAGAGCTTAGCTAATCCATAGTCTAGATTCTTTGACGATCCTGATCCAGTGAGTAGTAGCCTTACCAAATCTCCGGTCTGAAACTAATTATATCAAGCAAACCTTTTTAAGTATAACTGTAATAGAAATACTTGTACAATTGGATAGTGAAAATTCTGTATACAAGAGAAATCCATATAGAGAAAAGCCTTAGTAAGAATTCTAACAGAGGCGTAGCATGTTAAAGGTTCCAGACCTGAGTGGATGGCCAAACTGTAGTAATCTTCCAAGTGGCTTATAACGCCTGAGATACTGGAGCGTCGTATGATGCTATTAACGGAAATTTCTGCCCTATAACTGTTACGGGATTCCGAAGCCCTAAGCCCCCACTTCACCCCCAAACAACCTCAAATAGAAATAATCTCCAATTAGCTACTACATAGAGCTAAGGAGATGAAAGCAAAATTCCGTTTTATTTGTACCTCTAGGAAGATCTGTTTTATCTGTTAAACCCAGATGTATTATAGGCATGTGTCGCTCGTATTTTGTTTATCCCGCCAAAGGTAATAGCTAATAGAACAAATACTATTGGTTGTCTTTATGAGACAATTGAAATCTCGGCCGTATTCAATGACAGTCCTGTTGTGCCTTTATACTTTCATAATTAGTCTATATAATCAGAGATTTTGCACCTTTCATATTCTGTAATTGCTAGATACTATACAGCGAATTTGTATTTTTCTTTCTTCTTCATTTTCTTCACTGTTCAAAAAAAAAAAAAAAAAAATGCAATTTGTTTTATTGACGACACTATTAATTGGTAGCTTAGCCACTGCTGTTGCGGAGGTGGTTGGATACAATGCTTCATTACCACAATGTCGTGCGGCGATGGATGGTAAGCTCCCTTCATATCTACCATCTAGTTTCAAATTCTCCGGAAATGTTCGCCGTTACTATATTACATCAGAGATCGAAGAATGGGACTATATTCCATCTGGATGGGATAATTGGCTTGGAGTACCAGCAAATGATTCATTTAGAGTTCAAAATGCCGGATATTTAAAAACCAACGATACAATGGGAACCAAATATGATAAAGCCGTGTATCGTGGCTATACTGATCAAACATTCACTAAAAAGTCTGAACAACCAAGTTGGTTAGGACTCCAGGGTCCCATAATCCGAGCTGAGATTGGTGACATGGTTGAGATCTTATTTGTCAATAATGTTCCTAACTACACGACCAGCATGCACTCAATGGGGCTATTCTACTCCAAGGAGAATGAGGGAAGCGTCTACTACAATATGTCTAAAGGCCCTGGACCTGGAGATAGTGTAGAATATCAATCATGTTTTGTCTACAAGTGGTTGGTAACTGATGAATTGGCTCCTGTGGATGGGGATTCACGGCTTTTGGGCTATCACGGGTTTGTATCAATGCCCCAAGATACTAACACTGGTCTCTATGGGCCAAACATAATCTATAACCGGGGAACAATGAATAAGACCATGAGAGAGAATCGCGAATTTGTAATGTCCTTTTCCGAGCAGGATGAGACAAACTCATTTCTCACTGCTCACAATGTTAAAAAGCAGCTTCCAGAATATTACAAGGAGACGGTGTCCGCTGCCAATGACCCCCCAGCATACCCCGGAATGAATTTCAGCTTTTGGAACCCTCAACAGCTCAATTCTCCGAATGTTCAAGGTTTAAGCGATGCCTGTGGGACATATTTTGTTGTCAATGGATATGCCTTCTCCAACAATCCATCGTTTGAGAGCTGTGTAGACGACCCAGTGATTTGGTATATCTACAATTTGGGCGATGCGGCTCATGCTGTTCACTGGCATGGGAACAATGTGGCGATAGGTAGTGGTGGTAACGGAATGAGGGTGCCCACAGTGGGAGTCCATCCTGGAGAGCTTCTTACCTTCCAAATGAACGTAGCAAATCCAGGAATCTGGGAGGTTTTGTGTCACTATTCTGCTCATAAATTGGATGGGATGGATGCTTTGTATACTGTTCATCCACGGGATAAGTGTCCAATTAAGCCACTAACCAACGAGAAGAAGAGGCAGCGTAGCTAAATCTTAACAAGACTTCCAGCGGGAATTTTCAGGAAATCTCAACATATACAGTATATAGAGAATATAGTTATGGGGTTTCACTATATTGTTTCTACGGCAGCATTACATGGAGAAGAACCTTCACGGGAGAGCTATTGCTTCAATTCATAAATTTGGATAGTCAGTTACCAGTCATTGAGAAAACGGCTAGACATGTCAGGTGTTATTTTTTATTAAGATTCGAAAGGTTTTTTATAATTTTCCAAGTGAGTGGATTTAACACTTTCCCTACACAATGTTAATAAACCAAGATATATGATCCATCACACCTACTACTCCTCCAGGGACAACTATATTCTATAACAAGCAATCACGAATATGTCCCCGTCTGCTGCCCAGATACTTGTCCAGCAGCAGCTCCTCGATCCTCTAGCTGGAATGGCCCCAGTCGCTCCATGGTGGTCGCTCCTCTGTTTCGTAAATAGGTATCAAAAAGAGCCGCATTTCGCGTACTGCATGCATTCATCCATTCGAAAAATGCTCCGAGTACTGGTATCAGCGAGATCAGAAAATCGAAAGTTATATTAGCAGTCATTTTGGCGTGCAATTTTGCGGGGATTCGGGCTTCCTCAGCAATACTAACAATTCGCCCATGTACACCGTACATGACGAGAGGTCCAATGACGGGGATCAACGCTACCAGGGGAGCACTTCCAAGACCAATGTCGAGGCCACCAGTACACCCGCAGAAGCATCGATCATGTGTCCATGCCTTGTTAATAATATGCTTCCAGATTTTTTTCTCTTCCTTGGTGATGCCCTGCGGAGCTTTTCGTCGCACTTCTTCACCGTTTTCCTTGACATAAAATGGGTCTTTGGTGCTAAGATGGTCATCTGCATATGTATTGAAACCCTCCATGACGATGTCATAGCCGGGAATGTTTTCTATTTGTTCGCTTATTTGGGCCATTATTCGTTATAGTCTCCTTTTTATTATTTTTATCGTATTTGTCAGGTCTCTCTCGTTCGAGCCTCTCGCGTTTTTTACAAATAGTAGCTTGAGAATAGCTTTTGTTCGAATCCTTTATGTTGTATTTTATCGGTTGTTTATATTGTGCACGTCTCCTGTTGGTTCAAGGATTCTATTCTTGTGGGTGGCCAAGTTGCTGGTTCGAGAGCAACTCCACTTAAGATCGGTGATTTGGGGGTGTGCTGTCGGTCGGTGGGAATCATTGTGCGGCTCAAAA
The DNA here is from genome assembly GCA_030564265.1 of Blastobotrys attinorum. Taxonomy (NCBI): domain Eukaryota; kingdom Fungi; phylum Ascomycota; class Dipodascomycetes; order Dipodascales; family Trichomonascaceae; genus Blastobotrys; species Blastobotrys attinorum. The sequence goes on from JAJLUM010000068.1 coordinate 37,512, forward strand.
ATCCTCTCGGTACTACTGGAACATTAGATCATGGGGTGCGGCTCAACATCTTACTATCTGACCAATATGCCATGTAATTATAAATTTCATAATCATATCTACAAATGTTATACTCTGTATCTAGAAATGCCGTAGATTTTGTTTAGAAATACCGTACTTTGTACCTAGAAATGCCGTAAGCACTAAACAGAAATTAAATAAGAGACCTTCTTTAATACCTCTAGCTTAAGCAATCTTCTTCTTCACCGCATTCACATTTCGGCCTTGTCCAACTCGAACACCACTATGTCGAGTAGCATCCCGCTTATACCCAGATATGGCGAACGGAGTCATCACGTTGTCAGCACTCCCAGAACCGATCCATTCGTCCAAAATCTTTTCATTGTGACGCTTTTTCCACATGTCATCCTTCACAGCACGCTGGTACTCCTTTTGATCCTCCCGCAGCAAAATCGGATTTGGATCGGGCCGTTGCTGTCGACGTGCGGATTTAGATTGAGGGTTGGGTAATGAGTACTTGTTCCCACGGGTGATCCAAGTCATATTCTTTTTAAGGTGGATCTGCATCTTCCCGTTATCGCCAACGGAGACACTGCATCTCAATAGAGTATTCAGTCCACATTTTGGGCAAAATTGTAGTGGCTTGCCGTCTTTTGGCAGCGGACTGAGTTTGAAACATGCGTGGCACCGGAGCATGTAGTTTTTAACTTTCTTAATATGCATACCATTAGTAGGGTTGACAAGGTTCAGACCAATCTGGAGAGCCACATTTTGCATGGCGAAATCTCCACTGCTCATGGCCGCCTTTAGCTGCTTTGCTGGACGCTCATCTGTGGAAGACCCAAACTGGTTTTTGGCAGTTTGTTCATCATCTTCAGGGCCAATCCAGCCTTCATCGTCTTCATCATCAAAGTCTGTTATCACTTCAACCATTGGCTCCTCTTTCTGTGCTTGCTTCTTTCTGTTATTCTTCTTCTTAGTAACTACGGTGAATCCATCGTCTTCTTCATCGTCCTGCTGCTGCTGCTCGGACTGGTGCGGCTCATCATTTGGTTTGTCAGATTCTGGTTGCGATTCTGGTTTTGACTCCCCAACTGGATTACCGGACTTTTCTGTATCCTTAGTGTTAGAATTTGCATTTGCGTTGATTGTCTTCTGACCTGGATATTTTCGCAATCTCCAGTCACCATTATTCAGTTCACACTCCATTTCGTAACATAGAGCAATGATATGCAAATCTGTTGAGGATAACGCGAAGTAGTCACCGGTCTTTTTAGAGAACTCAGTGACTATCTTTACGTACTCGGGCTTTGGCTGCCGAAGTACCAGTCTGTCGCCCCATAGGATCAAATTTTGTCTAGCCCGTTCGTCTTTGATTTCACTGTGGACTGACGGAGTGGTCACAAAATTTTCAGCCAGCGTTGATAGTTCTGAGAAGGACTGTGTGATCAACGGACCAGCATCTAGCACTATTGTATTTACTACCATCTTATGCTTTGTTTGAGTAGTGGTAATGGTGGTGGTATTGATAACGGGTAATATTTCGTTAAATAAGAAGGAAAAAAAAAAAAAAAAAAAAAAAAAATTGATAATTTTTTTTTTCTTTCACAGCCAAATGTGAAGTGCACGTGATTCGAAATCACGGGAACCGCACGTGATCCGAGCGATAAGTTCCATATTCTTCTTCATTTTCCCTCTCCACCTTCCAGATTTACCTGACCCTCAACTCATTTGTGTCATCACTGGTTGAATTAAACCACTATCACAACAATCCCCAGGAAAGAAATATAAATATAAAATAATGACTGCTGAGGCTAATATTCAAAAGGCTGAAGCCGAAATCAAAAACAAAAATTTTGAAGAAGCATTGGAGTGTGCCAAAAAGGCCATCGCCTTGGACCCAACCAAGTTTAAACCATATCTTCAAAAATCCATTGCCGACCAACGGTTGAAAAATTACCAGGAGTCTTTCGATGCCAGTGAGATTGCAATTGCCAACGCTTTCAATATGGGTCGCCGAGAAGCTATAGGCGATGGCCAGTTTCGGCGTGGCATTGCTGCATACTATCTAAAGCGGTTTGCAGATTCAGATCATTCTTTTGATCTAGCAAAGGAGTACGGGTGTAAAGACCGTTCTCTCGAGATTTGGAAATCAAAGCTTGAAGACAAACTGGAAAATGATACCGTTGCGATTGAGGATATACCAAAAGAGCGCGCTATAACAGAAAAGCCTAAGGCTGCTGTTAGGAAAGAAATAGAAGAAGAAGATGCCGATACCAAAGCAGCTCTAGAGGAGAAAAACCAGCAAAAACTAGCACAGAAAAAGCCAACCGTGGTACCATACGATGCTAATAAAGTTCGTAACGATTGGTTCCAAACAAGCTCATCTTTAGACGTTTCTCTATTCTTGAAAAACGCCCCTAAGGATAAAACTACAGTTGACTTTGCATCGCCGAACAGAGTAGTGGTAAAAACTGTTCAGCCCACAGATGGATCTCCGTTCGAGTACACATTAGAACTGGCTAATAATATTGATCCAGAGAAGAGTTCATTTAGAGTGTTTGGCACCAAAATAGAGCTCAATTTGGTGAAAGCTGAAACTCTAAGTTGGACCCAATTGGAAGCTACTACTAATAGCACCACCGGCACCGCTACTGAATCAAGTGAAGATTCTAAAGGCTCCTCTAAGTCGGTAACACTTGATGAGATGCGAGCTGCACTTAACGAGCCAAAGCTTCCACCAGTTAATGGGCCCAAAAACTGGGACAAACTAGCGTCTGCTGAGTTGGATGAATTGGAAAAGGGAGAGGAAAAGGACTCTGACCCGAATGATTTCTTCAAAAAACTCTTTGCTGATGCCGATGAGGATACTCGGCGGGCTATGATGAAGAGCTACGTGGAATCCAATGGCACTGCACTTTCGACTGATTGGTCAGAGGTGAAAGACAAGAAATATCCAGTTGATCCCCCGACTGGGATGGAGGCTAAGCGTTACTAAGTCCAGATTCGTTTCGAGCACTCATTTGTGGGCTTATTGAAGGCAGCCGTCACGAAATGTGCGAAAACGAGATTACATCTCGTACCTACATGTGTCGCTATTGCAATAGCGATAATCATAGTAATATAATATATAATATTCAGCATAATTGCCGCTAATGTAAATCCTACCAACAACTACCACTCCCATGCTTGTAGACTACTCTCTCCTATAATTACAAAAAGCCTACTAATCTTCACCACACAATTTAAAGCCCGTTCTCCTCGCAGTACGTCACTAACCTCTTGATCGCAGTAATCCATAACCTCGTCGTTTCACTCTTCATGATATTAGCCCCAGAGCCATCATCTCCAGTAATCTTACTCAAATTCGACCGAGCATGGATCCCCACCGCAATGACCCCTACAGGCCACGCCGCCTTACCAATACTCAAATCAGTGTATTCAATGTTGGCCTGTCGATAGTCCTTCTTCTGCAAAGCCACCAAAACCTTCTTGAGCGGGTCAAACATTCCACTCTCTAGCGCACCATCCCGCATCAGATTCATGAGCGGCTCAATCTCTTTTCTGGTTTGATCCGAGTCGAATATCTGCAAAAGATGCTTCAGATACCCACGAATTGCCAGGTTAGTATCCTCACTCTCAGCGACATCGAAACTACCGCTTTTCAATATATCATTTTCCCTCTCTCGTTCTTTCTCCCGGTTGTGCTTCCGGACCATTTTCTTCATCCGCTTGTATCGGTGGCTGTCAGTCTCGTCTTCACCCTGGTTCTCTGGTTCACCAATTTCTCTGAGCTTGGCCTTGACCTCCTCTGGGGTCAGATCTAGCTTTGTCGTCCTGTTCTCCATGCGTCGTCGAGCCTCTTTGCGTCGTTGTTCAGAAGCGGCTTCCTGAGCCTCTTGTTCCTCTAGTTTTCGCTTTTTGGCCTCCCGTTCTTTCTGATCTTGTTCATATTGCTGTATCCGGTCATTCTCTGCCTGTTTTCTATCTATCTGACCATCTTTATTGGTATATTTCTCCACCTGCTTCTTTTTCTTATCGATTTCACCTTTGATTAATGCTGAAAAGTCCATTGTATTGGGAAGTTGTGTCTGCGCACCATCAAACAATAAATACACACACCAAAAAATTAGAAAAAAAGATACAAGCCATATATAACAAATAACTATATTAGCTCTATATGTCAAAATGAGCCAACAAGTGAAAGAGGAACCACAAAACCAGCCACCACCAGACTCTCCAGGGTTTGAAGATGATGTGTCTTTATCCCCATCGCCTCCTCCCTCCGGCGAGGCTGGCGAGGCTGCAGCAACTACATCGAACGGAGAACTGGAGGACGGTGAGGATTCCTTAGATCTAGATATGTCTGGTGCCGACTCCAAAGTCTGGCTAGTCAGAATGCCCAGGTTTCTCATGGAACGGTGGGCAAGGAAAGACCACAATGGCGAAGAACTAGGGAAAGTCAAAATCAGAACCGATAAGGGCAAAGACTGGCAGGTCCAGCTGGAACTGGCTGATACCGAAATCAACCGCGATATCCCTCAGAACTACAACATCAATCTAACCAAAAGAACTGTAGAAAACACTTACATTTTTACAGAAAAAGATATGCCTAAATACAAAAAGAGCAGAACATCACAGCACCAGGCCTTGAGTCAAGAGGGTCAGAATATAGAAAAAGAAGCCCACGAGAAGCATAGACAACAAAGAAAAGGCAAGTTCAGGTTCTATAACAAAAATCGCGACTATGTCCCGTTTGTCAAGACCATTCCTAAGAAAACTGCTCTAGTTGGCACGGTGTGCCATGAATGTAATGTCCAGCCTGATATCCATGATCCGAACTATAGTCGAATTATTGACGAGCGGAGAGCATTGCTTCAGTCCGATGCTCCTACCCGAGAACGAGTCACTCTGCTGGACGATATTCCTGGTGTCAGTGCTCCGACTCTTGGTGGGTCCATGTCACGAGCTGGACCATCATTTATTCGAGCTCAAAAACGAGATCCTAAGAATACCGATGGGAAGGCTACCCGTATGCCCAAGAACGAGCTTCTGGACACATTGTTCAAGCTATTTGAAGAATATGATTACTGGTCAATGCGTGGGTTACGAGAGAGGACTCGACAGCCAGAGAGCTATCTTAAGGAAGTTTTGGAGACTATGGCTGTATTGAACAAAAAGGGTCCATACGCTATGCGGTATTCGCTGAAACCAGAGTTTAAACAAATAAAGGGAACTACAAACTCTCTTTCTGATTACATGAATAACAACAATGGGACAGGTACCAATGGTACACAGGAGGAGGGTGAGAATGGGGGTGAAGAAGACGAAGATGACGATAATGAAGAGATGGAGACTGTTGATTTGACTTAGATACTAGAACCAAAGGAAAAAAAAAAAAATTAAAGAGTAGCCTATGCTGCGCGGCATGCATAAGACAAGCATCGATTGCACATGATGTACCTAAACTTTGACGGTACCAGAAGGAAGTAATCAATAATAATAATAATAAGGAAAAAAAAAAACCAAGAAAAGAGAGTTTTCGTACTCGAGATTTTATATATATACATATATATTTATGATAAAACCGGAATTATTTATATCTAGTCCATGGCCTGAATTCCACTATGAAAGATCTTGAAAGATTTGAAGCAATTAAACATCACCATCTCCTCAACCACGATCCTAGCTTTGTCTATGCCCCAACAAGGTCTAAGATATACTGCCGGCCGAGTTGTCGAGCTCGCCGAAAAGTCAATTATCCACACGAGATACGGATTTTTGATTCATGCGAACATGCACAAAAATGCGGAATGAGACCCTGTAAACGATGCCACCCAAATCAAACCGACATCCAATTTATGCCTCCTGAGACAAAAGTGCGGCAAGTATGTGAAGTGCTGATCAAGAAACCACAATTGAACTGGAAAGAAGCGATGCAGAAGTGCGGCTTCTCGAAACATCACGGGCACCGCACTTTCAAGGAAAAAACTGGCATGACTCCAATAGAGTTTGTGCAAATGGTTGAATTTGATAGAGAGCAGGCCATATCGCTCTGCCAGAGCGTTGATTGTGTGTCTCAAGAGATCCCAGAACAACCTCAATACGCAACATATGACACGACAATGGCATTCCAAGCTTCGGACTTGAGTCTCTCCTTGTCGACCTCGTCGAGTTTATCATCAGAGCGGCCAAATTGTTTTTTTCATTCAATTTATTCAGGCGAACCAGTTAGTTGTGCTTCCCCACCCAGAATACATCACCCATCACAAGGTCAGCCGCACGAGCCTCACCAGATTGAACAAGAAAACTCTGACTCCAATTTCAACTCTGTCGAAAAAGCATTTGGTGCCTCGTCAACAAAATATAATCTTGAAACGGATGCTGCATATTTATATCAGAGGGAGAGTGACTTATCGGAAACTAGTTTTGAGTGCTATCAGTTGGACGATGTGTGGCCGAGTCGCCCCTTGGATTAGTCGGGTAGGATGGGAAACCGATGGTGTCCCCCTCACCCGACCCTATCAGAAGGTAGGGGAAAAGATAAGACACCTGACTAGGTGTATGTTATCTATATAAGAGGTGTCTTCTCCCTCTCATTTTTATTTATTTATTTGATAGTTATATTTTCTTTCTGATCCTTTTTTATTTTTATTCTTGTTTTATTTTATTTTTTTTCCTTTCTCTCACTATGAATAGTGAAATACTAGCTGCTATCAAAGCCTTATCTGCCAACCAGCAGGACCTCGCTGATAAGCTTGCCGAGTCAAATGAGGCTGTGAGCAAAGCACTCCAAAACCTGGAACAGCGCATTGAAGATAAAAATGGAGGTTCCAACAACTTGCCAAAAAGACCAATAACTCCACCGTCAGAACTCTCTAAGAAGAGGGCGCAAAACCCTGCTGCTAGCGGTGATGAGAAATGGGGCAATAGAGTTATATTGACCACTTATCCTGGCCAAAGCGGCGTAGATCCAGTCCCATTGAATTGGGGTGCTTCCACACCTCAAGAACGGGGCCCAGTAGTGGCTTCCCGAGGCCCAAGCACTATTAAGAAACGTAATGCAATTGGTGCCCATTCCGGATCTTACTCCATATATCATGCATTGGCAGTAGCCAGTAACGACTTGCCAGTGGACCACAAGCCTGATTTTACCAATGCCGAGCCTCCCGTTCAGGTTGGACCCCATCCTCAATGGGCTAGCGCCGAGAAGATTGTGTCTATGGACCCATATGGGCACATGGCACCGTGGATATATCCAGATGACTTGGATGTTCGGCCCACAATTGCGGTCACAAAGGCCCACATGCAATTGGGGGAGATTCGTGACGAAGTAGCTGCGGGCAAATTGCAAGTAGATGGGCAAGTGGTGCTAAACACTGAAGGTGATTTAGCCGTCACCAAAGTGGCTGTAGAGCCTGTTTGGTATCTCCCAGGTGTGGCTGAGCGGTTTGGCATCAGCGAAGCAGAATTGAGACGTGCCTTGTTTGAAGACACTGGGGGATCTTATCCAGAACTCATAACTAGAGGTGATATTAAAGTGTTTCTACCGCCAATTGGTGGTATGACTGTATACATCTTTGGAGACCCTTCTAAGGTATCTGATCCCGATTCTAAGCTTGCGCTTCGAGTTCATGATGAGTGTAACGGGTCTGATGTGTTCGGATCTGATATCTGCACCTGCCGGCCCTATCTACTGTTTGGAATCTCCGAGGCTGTCAAGCAAGCTCAGCAAGGTGGCAGCGGTGTAGTAATCTATTTCCGAAAGGAAGGACGTGCTTTAGGGGAGGTTACCAAATATTTGGTGTATAATGCGCGAAAGCGAGGCGGTGACTCTGCTGCCATGTACTTTAAGCGAACTGAAAATATCGCTGGTGTGAAGGACATGCGGTTCCAGGTCCTGATGCCGGACATTTTGCATTTTCTGGGTATAACCAAGATTGATCGCATGTTGTCCATGTCCAATATGAAACATGATGCAATTGTAGAGCAGGGCATTCCCATTATTGAACGGGTTCCAATTCCTGATGAGATGATACCGCCAGACTCTCGGGTTGAGATTGACGCTAAGATTCACTCTGGGTATTTTACAAGTGGCAAGGTGCTTAGTGCGGAGGAGTTGGCTTCGGTCAAAGGGCGGCAATGGGAGGATATTGATCATTGATGTAGTTATATATATACATTTCTATTATACTGCAATGGCTCCAACCATCCAGTTACTGGCATATAGTCGAAACTAGCTGGTGTGGTTGTGCGGCTTATATCTGCGGCTTTTAAACCCTAACACCTCCGCCGCACTGGGCTATCCTTTAATCCTCTAGAGAAAGCATGCGTTCTAAAGCATTCCCTAGTTCAGTTACTATATTATCTTGAGGATTGAGATTTTTTCGAGACACACAGAGTTGGTGGTTATGGTGAACTTTTACATAGTACATATAGATAACTAGTCCCATGAGCCCACTGGCCAATCACATCTATTCAACTATCATGACCTCTCTTAGAACTAGCAAGTCACTTGGATTGTACGCATATCTCTTGTACATATTCCACCTGCCACCTACTTAATTCTAATGTCTTGGTCACTTTTCCCCTCTCCCCCCCATGAGCCAAGCTAACGTGCATAATCCGTCCCACTCTGTTCCTCTGTATCTCCGACGCGTTGGATATTGGAACCCGGGCAAGAAACACACCAGAAACCGAACCGGCACTAGGGTACACACATGCATACTTGCTTAACCGGTGACCGACGTCTTTACCGGAGATAAACCCGAGATCCTTTCGGAGTTTTTTTTTTTCTTTCAACTATGAGAAAGATTAGATAATATAGCCAAAAGATGTTCAATTGGCCAGCCATTCAGTATGCAGAAATATGAAAATCCCTAATGGCTACGGGCTTGAATTATATGCGAGCGGTTTGCAGAACATCCATGTAACGTGAGTTACCTGTAATACATGTGTAGTCAAACATGAGACACTCCGATACGTACTGGGATTTGTTCTAGAGTAATATCTTTCACGTAGTAATTAACTCTTTCGGCTAGTCATTTGCTGGTTACAATTGGCAACTATAAATCAGTTTACTATAGTCGTGAAATTATTGAGAAAGCAGCAAAATAGGCACATGCTATATGTAAAGAAACCATGAACTATACACCATTTTAGATTTGGAACTACTCTATATACGTTGTAAATTGTCTAGAATCTATATATACATACAAAGTGGCTGCACTAGGTTTCTCGTTAATCATTGGGCTGGCTGAGCCAGCCCAGTCGGGGCGCGTAATGCGCCTCCTTTCTCGCCCCAATTTGTGCTACGCTGGCCTCTTTTTCTTCCCACCTACTCCCATCCCTATTTCTTCTTTTCTCTTCTTCACTCTTACCTTTTTTTTTTTCAACCCATTTAACCACCTTATTAAAAAAAGACAACAACAACAATGGAAGGTATGTATCAATTTAATTGATCGAGAGTTTAATAAATATGCTAACATTTGGAAATGAACAGACGAAGTTGCTGCCGTATGTCTCTATGCGGTTGTGGAATTTTCAAGGTGTATAAGATTAAGCGCTATCAGCATTTTTGTCACTCAATCAACGTTGTAGCGTTTATGGGACGACCTTTGTTAATTCCACAACATGATCCAATTATACTAATGATGATTACTAACCAAGCTGAAAAATAGCTCGTTATTGACAACGGTTCTGGTATGTGTAAAGCCGGTTTCGCCGGTGATGACGCTCCACGAGCTGTATTCCCATCTATTGTCGGTCGAGCCCGACATCCAGGTATGATGGTTGGTATGAACCAAAAGGATTCTTACGTTGGTGACGAAGCCCAATCTAAGCGAGGTATTTTGACCTTGAAATATCGTATGTATTGTCATTTTTTCCTTTTTGTTGCCCCTTAACAAAAGCTGGGACAGACGCGGGGATAGGACGAGTTGAAAAAAAAAATTGGCCGGGCGCTGGCGTAATACTCTACTATTACCAACATAATAGTAGTGGTAGTTATATTCCCCAACTTTTCTATTACAGTTGGTAGTCGTGTCTCCCATTGTTCCTCTTCTTGTTTCGCGCGCTCAAATTTCATGAAAAAAAAATTCAATACTAACCACCTTGGACGTGAGTTATGTGTGCAATGCGTGCGCATTATTCGTCTGTCCAATATTTTAAACAGCTATCTCTCACGGTGTTATCAACGACTGGGACATGATGGAAAAGGTCTGGCACCACACTTTCTACAATGAATTGCGAGTCGCCCCAGAAGAACACCCAATCTTGTTCACCGAAGCTCCAGTTAACCCAAAGAGCAACCGAGAAAAGATGACCCAAATCGTCTTCGAAACCTTTAACGCTCCAGCATTCTACGTATCTATCCAAGCCGTCTTGTCATTGTATGCCTCTGGTCGAACCACTGGTATCGTTGTCGACTCTGGTGATGGTGTTACCCACGTTGTCCCAATTTACGCTGGTTTCAGTATGCCACACGCCATCAAGCGAATCGACTTGGCTGGTCGAGACTTGACCGGCCACTTGATGAAGCTGTTGGCCGAACGAGGTTACCCATTCACCACCTCTGCCGAACAAGAAATCGTCCGAGAAATCAAAGAAAAGTTGTGTTATGTCGCCTTGGACTTCGAACAAGAATTGCAAACCGCCGCTCAATCCTCCACTTTGGAAAAGAGCTACGAATTGCCAGATGGTCAAGTCATCACAATCGGTAACGAACGATTCCGAGCTCCAGAAGCTTTGTTCCACCCATCTGTGCTGGGTATTGAAGCTGCTGGTATCCACGAAACCGCTTTCAACTCCATCATGAAGTGTGATGTCGATGTCCGAAAGGAATTGTACAACAACATTGTCATGTCTGGTGGTACTACTATGTACCCAGGTATTGCCGAACGAATGCAAAAGGAAATCACAGCTTTGGCTCCATCTTCCATGAAGATCAAGATCATTGCTCCTCCAGAACGAAAATACTCTGTCTGGATTGGTGGTTCCATTTTGGCTTCTTTGGGTACATTCCAACAAATGTGGATCTCAAAGGCCGAATACGACGAAAGTGGTCCATCCATTGTCCACCGAAAGTGTTTCTAGACGGCTTTTTGACATTATTATTATACTGTTTCAAGTATGTAGTTTTTTTGTAAGAAATTAAAGATTTTTCAGTGACTTCTAAGAACGCCACCATCACTGTCAGAGTCAGACAGGTTTTGGCCCGGATTTTTTCTTTAGACCAACTATTCTTGTGCCAATGAAAAATTGTTGAAATTTTGGTTCTACGTTACATTTATGTATATAAATTATTAAATTCTAATTTTCTATCTATTCCTCAGACTCGACTGGATCACATGAACAGAACAAGTTCATATCACCATAAGTGTCGTCAAGTCGAGTGGTGGATGGCCAGAACTTTCGATCTCGCAAGTAAGGCAATGGATATGCTGCTTGCTCACGAGTGTAGGCTCGGTTCCATTCACCTTGCAACAAATCTTGTTGAGAGTGTGGAGACATTGTCAACACGTTAACGTCCCGTGGCTGTGTGCCATTTTCAACTTCGCTAATTTCCTTTCGGATGGAAATCAATGCATCGCAGAATCGGTCCAATTCTGCAAGAGACTCAGACTCAGTTGGCTCAATCATCAAAGTATTAGCGACTGGGAAAGACATGGTTGGAGCATGGAATCCATAATCTTGCAATCGCTTTGCGATATCAATAGCTTCAATCCCGCAACTTTGCTTGAACTCTCGAACGTCCAGGATGAATTCGTGAGCACACTTGTCGGCGCTGTTAGTGTATAGAATTTTATAGTGAGAAGACAATCTATCCTTCATGTAGTTTGCATTCAGCAGGGCCAACTGAGTAGCCTTCTTCAAACCCTTAGCGCCCATCATCTTGACATAAGCCCAAGAGATTGGCAAGATTGATGCAGATCCCCATGGAGCGGCTGCAATAGCCTTGATAGATCGCTCATCTCGTTGCATATCTACAATAGAGTGGTTTGGCAAGAACGGCTCCAAGTGGCTCTTGACACCAATTGGACCCATACCTGGGCCACCACCACCGTGTGGAATACAGAAAGTCTTGTGCAAGTTCAAGTGGCACACATCAGCACCAATCTCACCTGGACTGGTCAAGCCCATTTGAGCGTTCATGTTGGCACCATCCATGTAAACTTGACCACCTCTGGAGTGAACAATATCGATGGCCTTCTTCACACCTGGTTCAAAGACACCGAAAGTAGATGGATAAGTGATCATGATAGCTGCTAGCTTGTCCTTGTGCTTCTCAGCTTTGGCTTCCAGGTCGGCGATATCTAGTTCACCATTTGAGGTGCACTTGACAGACACCACCTTCATGCCACATACAGCAGCAGATGCAGGGTTAGTACCATGAGCAGATACTGGAATTAGACAGACGTTTCGTTCAGGCTGGCCCTGGGATGCATGGTAGGCCTTGATGGCTCGCAAACCGGTGTACTCACCGGCAGCACCAGAGTTTGGTTGCAACGAGACAGCATCGAACCCGGTAATATCAGAAAGATCCTTTGATAGTTCATCTAGCAAGACAGTATAGCCTTTAGCTTGATCTCGTGGGGCGAATGGGTGGATAGAGTTGAGCTCTGGCCAAGTAACCGGGACCATTTGAGTAGTAGCATTGAGCTTCATGGTGCAGGACCCCAATGGGATCATGGAGTTTGCCAATGATAAATCTTTGGTCTGCAAATGATGGATGTATCGAAGAGCTTCGGTTTCACTGTGGTACTTGTTAAAAACTGGGTACTGCAAGAAGTTAGACTTTCGTGCAAAATCAGCTGGCAATGAAGCCAATTCAGTAACCTGACCGACTGGAGCTACACCAAAAATGGCACAAAGGTCTTCAATATCCTTTGGAACCACAGTTTCATCCATGGCCAAAGAGATGTGAGTGTCATCGACCTTGTTCAAGTTGATTTTGTATTCAGACCGAGCCTTTTCGAGAATGGCATCAGCATTTTCGACTTTGATTGTCAAGGTGTCGAACCAGTTTTTGTTGACAATTTCGTACTTGGAGCTTAGAGCTTGTGCGAGAGTGGAGGTAGCAGTATACACCTTGTTTGCAATAGCTTTGAGCCCTTCAGGACCGTGGTAAACTGCGTACATAGCAGCCATGTTAGCGAGAAGAGCCTGAGCAGTGCAGATGTTGGAAGTGGCTTTTTCACGCTTAATGTGCTGCTCTCGTGTTTGGAGAGCCAATCGGTAGGCTGGGTTACCCAATCTGTCTTTACTCTTGCCAATCAAACGGCCTGGCATCTTACGCTTTTCAGAGTCAGCAACCGCGAAGAAAGCGGCATGAGGACCACCATAACCGAACGGCACACCGAACCGTTGAGAGTTACCAAACACGATATCAGCATTGAATTCTGAAGGTGGCTTCATGACTGTCAAAGCAAGCAGGTCAGTAGCTACAGAAACGACTCCGCCGTTCTTGTGTACCTGAGCTGACAGATCTTTCCATTCTTGCAAGGACCCGTCGGTAGCTGGGTATTGGATTAGCACACCAAAGCTTTCCTTATCTTCAGAAGTTGGTAGCCCCTGTCTGATCTCAATGCCAAAATCTTTAGCCCGAGATTCGAGAACAGTCAGTGTCTGAGGGTGGACACCTTGGTCTACGTAGTAAACCTTCTTTTTGCCTCGTGATTGGCTGTATGACATCATCATGGCTTCAGCCGCAGCAGTAGCCTCGTCCAACAGGGAAGCGTTGGCAACGGCCATACCAGTCAGATCAGTAATCACCGTTTGGAAATTAATCAGGGATTCCAGACGACCCTGGGAGATTTCTGGCTGGTAAGGTGTGTACGAGGTGTACCATTCTGGGCACTCCAGCACGTTTCGCTGGATTACAGGTGGAACGATGGTGCCGTAGTAGCCTTTACCGATGAAGGATCGGTAAATCTCATTTTGAGAAGCGATTTCTTTCAATCGTTTGGTAAGCTCTGATTCTGAGAGCCCTTCAGCTGGTTCAATGTTCAGAGGTCTATTGACCAAAATATCCGGAGGTACAACAGCTTCCACGAACTTTTCGACCGAATCGTGGCCGACTGTGGAAAGAAGAGTTTTCATGTGGGCCTCTGAGCTGGAGCCATTGTGACGTCTAGCGTAGGTATCTAAAGGCTCGAGCACGGATTTTTGGCCGGTGATCTTAGCAGTACTGAATGACCGAGCGATGAGTCGACTAGGAACGCGACAAAACAGTCGACTGGCATTCAAAAGAGCTCTTGTCATGGCCTATGTACTTTTCTGAGATAGAAATAATAATAAAGAGTAGAGAATTGGTCAATTGGTAGTATAGTAAATATCAATTAGCGATCAGTGAATGAACTCGCCAAACTAATAAACACAAGAAACAGAAAGTACAGAAAAACCAGAAAGAGTTGTACAACAGAAGGAAGGAAAGAAAAAAAAAATTAAATTTAGGGATATGTCTCCTCTTTTTATTCAAATTTTTTTTAGCCCGTGTCCATGGGGCACCGAGCTTTTACTCAGTGAAAATATCAGATGGGTATATCATCAGATGTGGAAGGTTTGATAACGCACGACAAAATCCCGGGTCACGCCTGGGCCCGGTCCCGGGTCGGGTAAACCCGTGTGGAGGAAAGTACCTGTGGCTCTAGGAGTGGGGGACTACCGAGGAGAAGTACGAGATGAATTTTTGGGTTTTATAATGCTACTGCAGTGGGATTAGTGGTGCGTACTAGTGTAGGTGCTCAGCATTGTCAATTTGTTTCGAACAAGCCGTGTCTTATTGGTGATATATACGCATGTAGTGGGGAAGTTCTGTGCTCATCGTCAAACCGATTTCGTGGTGAAGAAGCAACACTTGAGTTTGATGTTATGAAAAGTTGCAGGCTAGAATAATTCCAGAGCCCATATGGAGAATATCAGGTGAATTTGAACTATTGAATTACAATTCGCAAAGGATATTGGCAAAGAAAAAAAAAAAAAAAAATAAAATAAAAATAAATAAATACACAACCTTGGATCTACCCATGGTACTAGCATTAGATAGAGAATTTTAATACACGCATAAGGGTAACACGCTCCAATATAACGGAATATACCGATAAGAATCCTCACGAGGTTGTGGGCCGAAACTAAAGTTACAGGATGCTTTAAGGATGCTCTACTGGACAGATTCTAGTAATTAGATTAAATTCTATGATATATATAATGACATCGCTACACATGTTTTGTTCGCTTCGGTAACGACGGAGACTCGATAATCGGCTCAGACTGAGGCTCATCTGGATGATGCACCGTGGCATTCGGTATAACATCCGTGATGGACGGCCTCTTCAACGCACTTGACTTATTCTGTCGATTCTCCTGCTGAGCCAACTCGGAAGGCGTAGCAGTATGATCCTCCTTCGAAGAAACCTCGCTAGCCGGAGGAGTAGCAAATTGGTATCGTTCCTGCATCCTCATAACCAACCGTTCATAGTATTTATCTAGCACTTCCACATCGGGCACAATTTGATAATCGACCCGTACCAAAAACTCCACCTCCAGCACGTTAAGCTCCATTCGAGAAATACCGCCAACTTTGGCGTAATGCGAGTTGGTACAGAACGAGTCACACAAGCCCTTGGACCCGACCATGGCGGCCGTAATTATGAATCGGTGTACCGTTAATGAGTTGATGTTGAATGTCTTATATGTGGTGCATAGGAGGTCGATGTAATAAATAATACTCAGCATGATGCTTTTTTCTAGTGTGCAGAACTTGGTGACCCGGACGAGATAGTCGTAGATGCTTATGCCCGGCGGTGACCGTGAATGGAATCGGGTTAGTTGGTCTGCATCAAAGGGCAGGCCGTCGTTTACTTTGACGAGCTCTTGGAGCATTGACGATACAAGCGTTATCAGATCGCTCATGGGGCAGTCAAAGTATTTGCGAGGTATTGCCTTCGGTGAGGCATTTTGCTGTTTTTGCTCTTGTTCTTGTTGTAGCTCCCTCCGCTTCTGCTCTTCTTTTTCTTTCTTCTTGCCACGGCCTAACAGTGGCATCTTACCGAGTTCATCAAGGTTTTCTGTGGTGGATTGGTCTTTGGTATTGCGGTGATAATTTTTTTTTTTTTGAAGGTGTGATTGGTTGTGAGGTATATATTATAATGTGTGTGCGTGGTGATTTGGTGATTTGCTAGGTGTCGGGAGGTGAGGTTGTGAACGAAGGGATGACGGAGGAGGATTATTAGCTGTCGAGGGAGGCTACTCTGTGTTGGAAAAGTACTTGAATACAGGAGAATTGCAGTAGCAGATGGTCTCGAGAATCTTTATACGAGAATTGTTGGTTCTGTTAGTATATTGATGTTAGCATATGGATTTATGTTTGGTCCTTTTTTGTAGCTGTCAAAAAAGCCGCACGGCTGTTGGCTTCTTTGTCTACGGGGCCATGAGGTGGGCCAACGGTGCTCTGTCTTCGAAGTTGCCAGTGCTTCGGCGCTCTTTGAAGGCATACATAGAGGTATGGGGTTTGGTAAAGCTTTTTAAGGCTCTGCTAGTTCTGAATTTTTATTGATTTATTCATTTTTATTTTATTTATTTTTTTTTTTTTTTTTTTTTTTTTTTTTTTTTTTTTTTTTTTTTTTTTTTTTTTTTTTTTTTTTTTTTTTTTTTTTTGGCAGTCAACCTACGCAATTGATAATGCGAAGATCGCACTCATCTCTAGGAAAAAGGGCCCCTGGTATGAGCCCAGTAGCTCTTCTTTATTGCTACAATGCTTGAATATCTTTGGGCAGATTAATAGCACCCAAACTATCCTATTCATTCATAAACTATACAAACTGAACGACCTTTCTGCTATACCATACTCTTAGCCCCACCATTAAAAAAGAGCCGAATATTATCATCGTGGCTGTAAATGCAATCAAATGATCAAATCCTTCAGTACCCTTCGCATCTGACGGAAGAAACGTACCAGAAACAATGGGCCCAATAAAAGATCCAATTCCTACCATGAAGAAATTTATACACAACCGAGAGTCGTTGTCCTTCAGCCCAAAAAGTTGGCCAATAGCTGAGGGAACCAACGCCGCATAAGTCGCAGACATAATACCATATGCCACAGCAAATATAGTTACCATCGCAGTATTGTTCGCTGGTAGCCAGAATGCCAATTGAACTACCCCTGTAAGCAATACCGTAGCAGAGGTCAAGTTGAGTCTACCCCAACGATCCGCCAAATATGAAACACCGGTCCGGCCTAATATCGAGCAACTGTTCATTATGGTAATAATATTATCGCGGACAGTACTATTAATGGCAGGTTGGACTTTGGCTGCATATGTGGCTATATAAAACATTGCAGGAAAGTAGCCCACAATAGATATCGCTGCCCCTATGTTGAACAGCATGAACTTTCCCGACCTCATTACCGCCCAATTAGGCATTACACGCCGTTTTTGGTTTAAAATACGAGGTTTTATTGTGAAGACACAAGCAGCCATTATAGGGATGAAGATAAATCCCAAAACACGAGTAGCCCAGGGGAACCCGATCTCTTTAAATAGATGTTGAGTCGCAATGGGCCACACCAGCCCCCCAATAGAGGATCCAGAAGCAGTAATTCCTGCTGCGAGTGCTCGTCTTTTTTTGAACCACTCTGGGGGGATCACCATCGCAACAAAGAAGAGCAAACCTGCCCCGAATCCGAATAACACTCCCTGACACAGATAGAAATGCCACAGCGCATGAGATAGAGACATCATCATCATGCTCAAAATCATCAAAACGAACCCGATTATAACCGTCCATCTGATGCCCACCAGGTTGATTATGGCCACAGCGGGTACACACGATACGTAGATTATGAAAGGCTGAAGGGCGCCAATCATGGAGATCCGATTAGACTGTACATCCGGGAAGAACTCAGTCTCATAGAGGAGTTGGTACGTGCCAAACGATTGAACCGTGCCATATGTTGTAACCAATGCAAGAAAGGTTCCAATGAGCACTACCCAACCTCGACCACCTTCTGGATATTCTTCGTGATCTTTTTCCATCCTGTTCGTTTGCTCCATACTCGGGAGCTGTTGCTGGCTGCTGGCTGATTCCATATTGGGATTCAGCAATGGCCATGAGCTTCGATGTTGACGGATAGTTCATAAAAAAAAAAAAAAAAAAAAAAAATCTACATAATTTATGTATTCTGTAAGACTTTAGTGTGACTCAACTTTCTGGGGAACCGCACCTTTGTCAGCTTACGGCTGTGGAGATCCGTATGCCGTGCGGCTGGCTCGCTCAACCTTGCGGAGATAGTTGCACACCGACAACTTGCCGGCAAGGAAACGGAATCGCTGTGAAATAACTAGTATCAATCCTTATCACGACTACACAACGCATACTTGTTGTTATAGAAAATTGTACTACTTTAGCAGGTTTATATCTGATTTTTATCCGCTTTTGCAGTCCTTTTTCATGCCGTGTTCGATGATTCAACTCACATGGCTAATATACAGTAAAATGGCGAGTCCAGCCTTTAACTTCAGTTATAGTTTTGATTTATTCTAATGGAGTATCTTGCCGGTCCCAATTCTAGCCGTTAATGGTAACTTATGAGGCACACCAGAAAAGTAATCGGTTTGAAATAAGCAATGGGCCAAAAGTTGATCGATTGATGCTTGGTATGTCCATATCATGTAAGGTTAGCTCTGAGATTCGGTCTACGATTATCTCATATAGAATTATTCAATCTAGAGCTAAAAATATATCATGTTAAATTATCAGCAGTTATATCAGGTATATAATTAGGTAATGGTCAGCGAGTTGTCATCTTAGGGTTCGAGACGAAAAACAGAACCATGTACATCGCATTGAGATTATTATAACAAAATTATGCTTATTTCCCATGGATTACCCAGTTCTATTCTCATCCAACGTGCCAATTTGTCAGAAATTTCTCTTGCAAGAGGCTAACGGGCCGGGAAAGCATTTTCTTTAACAGACTTACTGGGTGTATTTGTATAATAGGTTATTTCCATGTGGAGAAATGCTGTTGGCGGCAGCTGAGGCTCAAACCACATATACAGAATACCCTGATAAATATCAGCAAAAACATTAGCTACGTACCGCTATACCAATAGACGTGACATGAGTCAAAACCGGAGACGCACGTGGTGCTTCGGGCCTCAACAGGCAAACGACAGTGCAATTAAACATTACCCCTGGTAAAACAGTACAACCTTCGGCTTATTACCTACCCGATGAGCCGCTGTTTGAAACACATATTCTAGGGGTCTCATCCCTCCCGCCTTTACAGCTTGTTAGCGAGGTTTCGGCCCGAAAGAAAAAATAAAGCTGAAGGGTTACCATTGGAAGGACTAAATTGAACAATTGCGATAGATGCTCCATTTTAAATACAGTCAGTTAAAGCTGCTCTTTTGCATCGGGTTTTCATAATTCTACTTTAAGTCT
Organism: Blastobotrys attinorum; assembly: GCA_030564265.1. Classification (NCBI taxonomy): domain Eukaryota; kingdom Fungi; phylum Ascomycota; class Dipodascomycetes; order Dipodascales; family Trichomonascaceae; genus Blastobotrys; species Blastobotrys attinorum. The sequence continues at coordinate 56,961 of JAJLUM010000068.1, forward strand.
ATTAACTAGTGCACGACCAATATCATTGTTACCCAAACCCAATACACATCTGTTTTCTGCATCTCAGATTTTCCTAAGGTTAAAAACGATAGCTTTCAATTACACTAGGGGTATCAATTGGTATTACTTTTCGTGCTTGGCCCTTAAATTTAAATAAATTCATTGCGATAAATGCATATGCCTTGTTACGAATGGCTGGTATATTATCACATTCAAAACATATTCTTCAACATGGCCGAAGGTACCAGGTGAGAACGATGACGCACTTCTACCACGAAGGTACTAAGCTCTCCCTTGTAATAGATATTGCTATATGGTTATAAGACTCACTATAAAATACTGCTACTGAAGTCCACTTGGCTCAACTATGTATATATTGACTGATCTGCAATTCCGACCGCAACCCAAGCCCTCGGAGTTATAAGTCTCGAGAATTTTGGCGGGGAACAATAAAACAAAAAAAGGGACCCGCCCGATAAATCAATAAGACAAACCCTGAATCAGCAAACAAATATACTGCAAGGGCGGTTATTGACTACAGCCGAGGAGAAGATGCCTTCATTCTGTAGATTGAATAAATACCGAACAAAATCCATCTAACAATTCTGTATTTATTCAATATCGATTTTTACTAAAAATGAAATTCGCTCTAACTTTCGCATGTATTGCTACTGCTGTCAACTCAGTATCGGCTGCCAAGCTGTATTCCGATGACAAGCTTGCCTTCCCAGTGGGAGACCAAGTCGACATCACCAATCAAAATATGAATACCTTTGCTCTTCAGAATGATAGTGTCCTCGTCGTGAATACAACTGTAGATGATAACCAACATCTTCAAATCACTGAATTCGTTCAAGGAGGTCTCCAAGACTCTAACGGTGTTAAAGCTCTTGTTTTTGGCGGCACCAAAAAGAACGATCAATTCGAGGTTGGTGATGATCAACAAGTTACCGTTAAGGGCCAAGACCCAAACTGGTACTCATGCACTGGTTTGAAAGTAGACAACTCTCCAGTAGACTGGCCAGTTATCACTTGGGGCAAGCCTTCTACTGGTGATTGTCAACAGATCAAGTTGACTCTTAAGGATTAGAAGTCGTTCATGTGCGGCTGAGGTATATATAACTCACCCATATGTCTGTAGAGTTTTCGGACTTTTAAATTGAATTTACAATTATAACAAAATAACAAAAACTTTTGAATGCTAGAAAATAAATTCTGGTGTGTATTTAATCTTACTCGTCTTTTTGATGGTACGTACATGTATAAGTTGTTTTTGCTGTATTCTGGATTCTAGACTGGCTATATTGAACTCCGACGTCGCTATCGATTGCGTTCCGTTTTGAATAAGCAAATCAGGGCTAGATCTGGTTTGTTTAAACCTTCTTAATATCGTTGGTATCCTTGAGTAGCTATTAGTTTTCACTTCTGCTTGTATCAAACCGAGAGTTTGAGTCTCCATAGTAAAGTAAAATCTACGTCATAACACAGTGGGAGGACTCAACGCGCGATGATCCATTCAAGGAGAACGCCAAAACCTCAACTTAACCATTTGTTAAAGACTTCCGTCGATCTGATCAATTGGGTAACCAGGCTACCAGGCAATCATCTAGATATGACTATCTCAAATATTCAGTTAAAACTATTTTCATTAGCAGCTACCCTATACTTGCAAATAACATCAGGTACACGGTACAAAATACGAGTTTAATTCATTACTATAGCCCTAGTGACTAGCTTTAGCTAGCGAAGCTTTTGTTGGTGACATGAAACTCCTGTTGCAACTAATTGCTGTGGTATAGCGCTTTTTCCTCCCATGGGTGATACTAGTACTGGTTCCAGGGTTTGTTCTGGGCGATGTATCAATAGTCGTATCCGTCAGTGGGGTCATCTTGTGGTACAAAAGTGGCGGCGCTGACACGTGCGGCGGCTGCGGCGGAGATGTTTTCATCAGCAAAGGTATCTCTTCGGGTAGTCCCGTGCTAGCAATGCGACTCGATCTTTTTCTTAACGACCATTTTATCTGAAACGATTTCCCAGATGATTTATATACTTCAACTGTGCGTGGTTCGGCACTTACGTACAAGCTGGTATCAATGTAAGGACTAGAACTGACAAATAGAGTGGTATTAGGGCTAGTATTGGTATTTTTGCTAGGATGGGTATCATGGGTATCCATTCGAGGACCGGCACATTTCCTGTAGCCCCTGTTAGTCAATGACGATCTGGTAATAACTGTTGGTGATTTGACAGCCAGATATAGCGAGGACGCTCGAGATGCTCTTGAATTATTCGACATGGCCTGGGCCTGACTGCCAATGCCTACAGAGGCAGTAGTAGAGGCCATAGACGAGACGTCTGCGTCGCCACCACTTGAATCACTGCCGCTGGAAGAACCACTAGTAACGCTATGGTCGCTAAATACTCTAGGGCCCCCCAATGTCCGTGTGATACTACCATCAGGAGTATCATCACTGGGGCGATCGAACGATTCGAAAAGCTCCAACTTCTGTGAATAATGCTCCACTACGATGAACTCCAGCATTTGCCGAAATTCTTCAGAGCCTTCATTGGCCCTGCGTCCATAAACGCGACGATACTCTTCATGGGCGTCCCGCTCCAGCGTCTGATGAGACTTGGCGTAATCAATCATGGCTAACACTCTTTCGGTAGCATGTATGCTGTTACTATGGGATAATGAATGGATAAGGGAATCAATACTATTTGCGTATCGATAACAATCCATCATTATTTTCAAGTCATGTATGATGAAGCTGTCTGAGTCAATGTGGGACTTCTAGCAAATAAGATATAGCAAAACTTGGGTAGGTGGTTGGGAAACTTGATATATTTGGTAGTGTCTTTAGGGCTTGGAACTTTTAAATTTCTTCCTCTCCCATTTCACAACTTTCTCTGTTCACCGCAAACATACTATAATGGAAAACGCATGTCATAGCAAGGCTTGTCAACTACAAAATTGTATTCAGTCAAATAAATACGACGAATCCAAATGCTCCAAGGCCATCGATGAGCTGTACGCCTGTTGTGACAGGTTCTATAAACAAAACGGATCTGAAACCAAGCCTATTGCATGCCCAAAACCAGATTTGCTCCAACTCAAAATGAAACAACGGCAAAACGAGTCCATAGATGCAAAACTATATAAATGAATATAAAGTATAAAAGAATGCTATACTAGTTTAAAATGTATGAAAAGAACCACGATGGATAGAACCATAATCTACTCACGATTCAAAGGGCCGTAAGAACATAGTTTGCTCTAAGGAAATTACCCTAGCACGCATTTTGGAATTAAACCAAACGAACGATCTGGAAAACGACACCGTCCCGTGACTCTGGGCTCCTACTTAAAAGACATTGTATAGAGAAGAAGAAGAAGAAAAAAAAAGAAGAAAAATTTTGGCGGCAGAGAGATATTTATACTTTGGCAAAAACTTCGTGCTCAAATATACACACGGCAGCTAGTGGTAATATTTCTCCTACACTAGTACGCCGCACCCAACCACATCCACAGAGTCTCTGCCTCAGGAAGCTCATACACAATAGACAATAATAGATTTCAAACCCAAACTCGAATACAATCATAGTAGTGACAGTAGAAATAGCAATAGCAATAGAAATAATAACGTATAAAAATATTATAATTTGGGCTATAGTTCTACATACTTCTTGACTTCCACCAACCCCGTTCTGCTCTTCATCCAGCTAGTCCACATTGGAGAATATTCCAAAATCTCGTTCAACGCAGGAATCTTACGCTTCAGTTTGCCATTTCCTAAAGCCACCTGCTCATCATATTCACTCCAAGAACAAGTAATGTGGAGCCCTAGTTTGTCATTAGAGCTTTCTGCCTCATACCAAGACGGAATCCATTCGAAACCAACGCGGTACGGCGCCGTCCAGTTTGACGAGTATATCGTCAAATCGTGAGCCCCGTTGGGGTATGTATGCTGAATGTGTTTCCCTGGGTACAGCATATCTGTCGAATTGCTATCATTCTCATAAATAAAAATCTTGCGAACAGGAGACGACCCGCTGGCACCTCCATTATTATCACTTGAAAACTTGGTGGTGTTGAACTTAATAGAACAAACTCGGTTTTCTGGTGCATGAATAACAATCTGACCTCTATTTGGTCCCTGAGTCTCCGAACCTGGCAAAATCTCAACGTCCAACCAGTCTGAGTAGTTCTTTTGTGGGACTACCCATGGTCTTGCACCGTGGTAGTGGCAATTAGTGGTTCCAGCTGCCGATTGATGACAGAAAACCTCTTGGTTCGATTCCTTTACTGAGGGCAGCTGGCTCAGTGTGCTAAACACATAGTCAGATGTTATAGGGGCTGAAACTTTTACGACAGGCTCAACAGAGTCACTGTCAAGGTCAATTTCTTGGATAAACCGCATAGCCACGGGCCACTCCTGCGTGAATGGAAACGCAAAGATGGACCGCAATCCACATACAGCTGTGACAAATATCAAAACAACTGCCAGTATGCTGTGGGTTCGGTGAACAAACGGCAACACCAATAGTCCCATAAAAATAGACACCAACGCAAGGAAGATGGTCACAAATGGTAGTGGTTCATTTACAGCTGGTGCTGCGTCATGAATAGCGTCGAGCACCAGGCTGGCCAGACTAAAAATAGTGACCAAACCAATTGGAGCTACGAGCAAGAACTGCAGACTCCAGTCGTAACTTAGGCTCTTCTTTGCGGCATGTTTGAGCCGCACAAGCCGCGGCTGCCGATGCTCCCCATGATCTTCATGACTCTGCAATAACGATGTGTGCTCTGTTGGTGCTGTCTGTGATTCTTCGTCTTGTGGGTCTTGAGAGCCTTGGACTTCTCTGTTAGCAGCGGTTGAACTATCACCAACCGTGCCATCCGTTTTAGGTCTAGACACTAAAAGTCCAAGCAGACCAAGCACAACAGCAACAAGAGTCAAATAATACAGAATCGTAAACAAATACACACCACTGGCCTGCGAGGTAGAAGCCACAATAGTAGCACCCAGTAGGAATAGCCACCAGATCATCAAAATTTCAATGAACAAAATCAGCTTTTGGTCGTGCACCGGCTTGAGGTACCAAGCTAGCCCCAGAATGGCATAATTCACAAGCAGAAACACAGAAGACAAAGCCACTACAGGACTATGCAGCTGGGAGCTCAACACATAAGGGTTGAAGAATTTGATCCACATAGCACAGACCACGGTTACTCCGCTGGAAATGGCTATGGAGAACAATCCTCTGCCCCAGCCTCGAATACCAACGTCCCAAGCATGCGCTTTACAAACCAAGGTCAGCATCAGCCCTACAAGCAGTGGCCCAGCAACCAGGCCAGTGATATTCCATTTGACTAAGGAACTCACTGGGTAGACAAAAAGGCTACCGTTAATGTCGAAAAACACCGCAGTGTCGAGGTTTTTGTCTTCTACTGAGGTATCGTCACTAGCCATGGACAATACTGTGGTTAGCGCAGAGCCAAACATGTGAGAGATGGCCTCTACACTGGACGCGTGTATGTTGTCACGTCGGGTATGGTACAGTGAGCGACTTTTGTAAAAGGCAATATCGACTCCACGATAGCCCTCACGAGCATAAACTCGATAATCAGTTTCGCTCTTGACAAATCCAGACTGAAAGCCTTGTTGTAAAACAGAGGACCCATGAGCATATCTAGACTTTGAGTAATGAAATGCTGCATCGTAATCTGTGGCCCGGAACATTACTGGCTTTCCAAATGCTCCTGCGCCTTCAAGATTAACAAAATATTCCACTTCCTTACTCCATTCATGAAAGTTGAACATTTCAGCCCCAACAAGGCCCACTTCTTCGTTATTGTTGAAGTTGAAAATAACCGATCGCAATGGCCGGATTTGGTTTTCGACCATATACCGAAGTACTGCCAGCATGCTGACGATTCCTGTGCCATCATCAATAGTCCCGTGGCCCGTGGCTACGGAATCGTAATGGGCACTGAGCAATACACTTCCTAATTTGTTATCATCTTTTTCGCTTGTTCCTGGAATTTTGACCAGTATATTGTTATTTTCCGAATAAATAGCATTTTCGTATTGGTCATCGGAAAAAACAGGTTTCTGGCCAAACAGCTCTGCACGAAGGTCGTCAACCACGTTCTCCACACCAGTAGCCTTGACTTGTTTCAGAATGTAATCGTGGACTTCGTCATTAGCATGGGAATTGAATGGATGAAAAGTTTTTGAGATAATTTGGAGATCGGTGAATGCATTTTGGGAATATTCGATGGGGAACTCTGAATTTAAGGATGGTACCTTGCGATCTTGAATCGCTCCTATCCAGAGTGCTACAACTAAATAAACTGTCACGAAAAGAATGGTGAATGGAATTCGATTGAACGCGAAGGTCGACTCTACAAAACGCGCCAGGATCCCCTTTTTAGGCGGAGGGGTTCTCTCCGGTGGCTCATGGTTCTCGTTTTCCATGGTTGCACTGTATCTAAGAGTTTTGGAGTTAGACCTAATAAGAGGGAGATAAGGAAGAGGACAAAACCAAGTAGTAAAAAAAAGCTGGGACAAAGTAGGGGCAAGGAATGTGGGGTCACGGGTTAGAGCCCTGTCACGTGATGGGCACGGGTTTTATTTCTACTAACCGACTACTCGAATAATACAAAGTTGAACGAAAAAAGCTCAATAGAGAGATACACAGGTTCGGTATTCTAAGCATATTCAATGAGGCTCAATTGGATAGTACAGAAAAGTACATTAATTAAACTTTCAATTCGAAACTAAAGCAAAAAACAACTAAAGCAAAATTATAAAACACACATTATTCAAAAAATCAAAAATGCAACCTTAGTAGGAATTGGTATTAATCATTATTCTTTTTTATCATTCTTGTTCTCATCTTCATCCGGAAGCTTTAAAATAGGAGGCACCGGTCTATTCGCACTGGTGCTTCCATCACCACTGTTACTAGTACTAACAGCCTCATCTGGAGATGGCGGCCCCGATACGACAGGACTCCAGCCAGCAACGGCTCCTCCAACAATTCCCGGCACAAGTGACAAGGCTCCAATTGTGGAGCTTCCTGAACTGTAACCTCGAGCTCGTGGACTATGGCCAGGAGATGATGATGGTCCAGGAACAGTCAAAAAGCCACCACTCGCAGCCGCATGTAACGGTGGAGTATGGGACCCGGCGGCCAGAGTAGTAGGACTATGGCCCGAAGATTCATGAATAGAGGATTCTGCAGATGAAAACGAGGAAGCATTAGGGGATAAGGTCTCCTTCCAGTGCTCATAAATATACCGTGGCTTGAACCGCAGATTAGACAATCGTCCACCTCGGAATCGTTTCAAGAATACCAACTGCTCTCGAACTTGTTCGATAGCTGGGTTCCACTTGTACTGAGATGGCAAATCGCCTCGTGCAACAGGGCCATTCTCTTCGTCTTCGACAATATTGATTCCTGGCTTAGCCTTGACAAATGGCATGTGACGCTTGACAAACCTGACAAGTGGCGAAGGATACAGAGCTGAAACCCAGCTGTCTGGAACCTTTCGAATTACAGCAGAGGCAGGGATTGACAATACACCACAGAGCAAGGCAACAGCCCATTCTGGACCAGATTGTCTTCTAGTAGAGAAAGCAGCACCACCCACAAACATAATCAAGACTTGACCACCACCAATAATGCATACAATGACCAGGAAATAGTTGTTCTTGAAGATTCCTTCAAACACATTGATCCTGTTATCCAATCGTCGATTAACAAAAATATTGAAGAATTGTAGCCACACAAAAGTATTGAAAACCATAGCATCAACTTGCATCTTCTTGTAAGCATCATCAGCATCGGCGTGGAAGAACTTATAGCCGGCGAAATGCAAAATAAAGGTTACGACAAGTTGCAGAATAGCCTGACCGAGAATCATTTTCCACATACCTACCGAGATCAGAGAGGTCTTTCTGTTGTCTGGTTTCCTGTGTAAAACAGATGGAGCTGGAGGGTCCGTGGCCAATGCTAGAGCAGCAAAGGTATCCATAATCAGATTGACCCACAACAGTTGGACAGCAGTTAGTACCGACTTGTTTTCATTGGATGCGACAGCAGAAATAAATGTTAGAAATACAGCAGTGACATTGACAGTAAGCTGGAATTGCAAGAACTTCTTGACGGCATCGTTGACAGTTCGACCCCACATTATAGCCTTGACAATGGATCCGAAGTTATCATCCATAAGAATAATTTCAGAGGCTTCCTTGGCTACTTCGGTACCGGCGATACCCATGGAGAACCCGACATCTGCCAGTTTCAACGCAGGAGCATCGTTGGTACCATCACCAGTCACTGCTACAGTCTCGCCTTGGCTCTTCAACAACTTCACAAGTTTTCGCTTGTCATCTGGAGAAGACCGAGCGAGTACTCGTAGCTTTGGAACCACCCGTTTCATTTCAAACAGATCTAGCTTTCTGAACTCGGGGCCCTCCATGACGATGCTGTCATCTTGTGGTCCTGACAAGATTCCACAATCCAAGGCGATAGCCCTTGCAGTGTGGATATTGTCACCGGTGACCATACGAACAACGACTCCAGCAGTTCTACAATCTTCGACAGCTTGTTTCACGCCAGGTCGCAATGGATCCATGATGCCCACTACAGTCAAGAAAGTAAAATCATGGAATAGTTCCTTTTCCCTAGTGGATTGGTCTTGTGAATCTGGTACAGAGTCCATATCTCGGTACACAATCCCGATGGTTCGCAATGACTTGGAAGCATAAGTATCGATTGTACCTCGCAGGCTCTCGAGGTCTTGCTCAGTGATTGGTCTTTTTTCTTGCTTTTCTGCGTCATAGATGTACTTGCACTTGGACAAAACAACTTCTGAAGCTCCTTTGACCAACAATTGGTACTTTGGGCCCTCACCATCTTTTTTCATTACGGTTCCCATAAACTTTTTTGCTGAATCAAAAGGGTATACCTGTTCTAGGGGCTGCTGGGCACGGTACTGTTCAAGGTTCCCCAGATCTAGATAGTTGCATGCGAAATTGAGAAGGGCGGTTTCAGTTTTTGAACCAACGAAGTTTTCTTCGCCGTCCTTCTCAGGGTTTTTATTTTCGAAAGCAGATGAGTTGATGGCAATTGAGTCCTTGATCAACTGGAAGACCCATTGAGGTAATGATTTCATTACCTGCTTTGGATTTTCGCTACCACCTTCTTGTTCTTCTTGCTCATGGTGTTGATCGACTGTGAAACTTATGTCCTTTCCCACAGTTCCAGCAACAACAGACATCTTATTTTGGGTCAATGTACCAGTCTTATCAGAGCAGACAGTAGTAGCACCACCCATGGTCTCACAAGACTTCAATACACGCACAAGGTTGTTATCTTTTACCATTCGACCTGTGGCAAAAGCCAATGCAAGTGTGACAGCTAGTGGCAGACCCTCAGGTACAGCCACAACAATGATAGTAACAGCAGTAATGAAGATGTCCAGGAATTCATTACCCTTTTGGGCTGGGGTCAATTTGGAACCTTTCAATTGAACACAGAAACGGATAAACAGGGCCACAAACAAGATGATAGATGCAGCGATACCTGCTTTGGCGATTCCCTCTGCGATTCTATTCAGCTTCTCCTGTAGAGGAGTGGCCTCAGGGTCCTCATTCAAAGAGACCATAGTTTTACCATACAGCGAATTCACACCAACAGCGGTGACTAGGGCAACACCAGTTCCACCTAGAACTTTTCCGCCCGAAAGAATGAAGGTATCTGTTTTCTTGGAATGGGGTTCGTAAATGGTATCACCTTGTAGCATTGCTAGGGCATCTTTAGCGGGCTTCTTTTTCATGGTATCAGATTCACCAGTTGCCGACGACTCATCACAGGTAACATCGTACCCACGAACCAAGATACCATCGGTGGGGATCATATCTCCGGGCTCTAGGTTTAGCAGGTCTCCAACCATAAGGTCGTAGACGGAGATCTCAACGGGACCTCCATCTCTGATGACCTTGACTTTACGATCTTCTTTTTTCCTGTTTAGCTTGACAAACTGTTTTTCCTTTTGCCAGTCATTCAGGGCTCCTACGATAACGACAATCAAGACGGCCACAATGATGGCAACACCCTCGACCCAGTCCACTTTAGGCATTTCCCGACCTTCCGAGTCATACTCAGGCGGCTGGCCAAACGTTTCGTATAAACCTAGAGCTAAGGAGATGAGTGCAGCGATGGATAGGATGATTAGGATTTTATCTTGGAAGGCAATCCACATTAATTTGAGTAAGCTTTTAGACTTTCTCTCTGGGAGTCTGTTTTCGCCATAGGCGGCTGTTCTTGCCGATTCGTCAGTGCCTTGGCTGTTGCTAAGGCCATTTTCTAGATCGGTATGTAGTGATTGGGCCAAACTATCAATTCCACCCAGTTGCTCAAGAGCGTAGATGTTTTTGGGGTCCATTAGACATGAGAGGTGTTCTACTGAGGTTGGAAACTGGTCGGTACCTTTTTCGCATTGTTCGAGTTGGTTTTTAGTTTCAAGCTCGTATTCTTCTCTGGATTTTGCGGGAGAAGGTTGAGTGGTGTCTCCCTCTTTAGGTGGAGGCACAATGCTGTCGGATTTTTCGTTTTGGTTCTGCATATTAGCAAGCTATGTTTTGATCTGTTAGTATATTAATGGGGGGATGAGCTTAGTAGAGAAACACTAACCGTTGTGTCTACCTTGATATTAGGAGGTTTTTCCATTATGTGAAGGGTAGTACTGCTGATAGCTATAGGTTATTAAGTCGTTATTTTAGTTTATTTTTATTTGTGTGATCAGTTGCTCATTTGAAGTTGATGTACATAAGAATTGGTGATCGTGTTCGAGTTTCAAGATCCGGAATTATAGGGTCGTAGTAAATCCTGGAGGCGATTTCTAGAGAACACACTAGTCGTATTTGAATTACTGGTTACAGTTGCAGCTGAGGGATATAAAAACTAGTAGCTCTAGTTCTAACAGTAGGTGATAAACCAGCAATAGCTCAACAGGAGCTACTATAGTTGAATGTAAACGAGAGTATCAATTGAGAAACGAACTATCAAGAAGCAAGTAGTGACAGTACTAACAATCTTAATAATCTTAAGAATCAGACTGGTATCAGTAGTAACAATCTCAAGAATCAAGCTGGTAACAATACTAAAAGGTAAAGAGTAATCAAGAA
>JAJLUM010000069.1:0-64770 GCA_030564265.1 Blastobotrys attinorum
AAAAAAAAAACAAACAGTCCAGTATCGATACCAATAAAATCTAAAAAAACGCGACCTACCAAAAAGTCCTAAAGTCGCCCCCCAATTATAGCGACCGAAAATAAAAAAAAAACACTTAAAAAAGGACTCAAAAAGACAAACAGACAAAAACAATGTCTGATACCAATACCACGAGTCAAGCTCCACGTGTTTCTTCGCGACTCTCAAATTCCGCAAAACTATCAAACTCCATATCAAGACGTGTACATCGTGAAATCAGATTCGGAGACTACGTCCTAGGCTCAACCTTAGGTCAAGGCGAATTCGGGAAAGTAAAACTCGGGTGGAGAAAAGACGGTAAACAACCAGAACAGGTCGCAATCAAACTAATCCGTAAAGATACAGTGCCTCCTAAATCAAACCGTGAAACAAAAGTCTTTCGAGAAATTAATGCCCTCAAAATCTTATCCCATCCAAACATTGTACATTTGGAACAAGTAATTCAAAACGACAAGTACATCGGTATCGTCCTGGAGTACGCTTCAGGCGGAGAACTATTCGACCATATTCTAACCCATAGATATCTCAAAGACTCAGTGGCCTGTAGACTATTCGCCCAACTAGTATCGGGTGTCTACTATCTACATTCCAAGGGCATAGTTCACCGAGATCTAAAGCTAGAAAACCTTCTGCTAGACAAACACAAAAACATCATCATTACCGATTTTGGATTTGCAAACTCATTCAAGGCTTCCTCGGATGGTTCAATCTTCGACCTCATGAGCACCAGCTGTGGCTCCCCCTGCTACGCTGCTCCAGAACTGGTTGTCTCAGATTCCAAATACGTTGGTCAAAAAGTCGACGTGTGGTCCTGTGGTGTCATTTTGTATGCCATGTTGGCAGGTTATCTTCCTTTCGATGACGACCCTGCTAATCCTGACGGTGACAACATCACCCAACTCTACAAGTACATCACAACCACCCCGCTGACCTTCCCAGAATATATCCAGCCAATGCCTAGAGACCTATTGAGAAAGATCCTGGTCCCAAACCCAGACAAGCGAGTGGACCTGGCAACTGTAAGAGCTCATTCCTGGCTATCACCACATGCTCATTTCCTCTCGGTCACTCCAATCGAATGGGACCAGTCGTATCTATCTTCTCAAACAAAGCCTCAAATGCAACAGCAACAACAACAGGGAAGCCAAGTTCAACTGGCAAGATCTCAAAGTGTACAAGTCAAGTCCACTACTACAAACCCGGAATTTCAACAACAACAGCAGCAGCTACCATCATCTTCCTCTTCTTCATCAACTCCAAGATATACCCCTAATCCTTATCACGCTTCTTCCAACCATGGCAGAACTAATTCAATGGTCTCAACTCCAACAACTGCAAATCCTACCCCACCATTCGGAATGCTACCTCCAACTCCACCGCAAGACTATCCACAACAGCAGCAACAACAAAACCCAAATGCTGCTGCCCAAGCTGTTAATGCATCATACCATAGTAGAAGACACTCGATTCAGGCTGGCTACACAAAGGGCATGTCACAGTCTAAATCCAGAGTCGATAGAACCGAGGAAGTCGTCAAATCTCTAGACATCCCCGAATATACTACCAGCTCTGGTTCGAGATCTGCCAACCCAAGTCCAGCTCCGACAACATCTACTACTAACCAGGCAAATAGTAATATTGCCCCAATCTCAGAAAACAGTCAGTCAGCCAAGTCCCCCTATGACACTATTGGTGTAGGAAGCAGCAAAACTGCTAGACTACCTCCAAACACTCGAAAGCCCCGTCCAACATCTTTCCAACCCACCAGCGGTGGCGGTTTCACGGGATTCATGCATGATTCGTCCCTGCCATCCCCAATTGATAAGGAAGAAGACATGTTTAGAGTTCCAATGTCGGCAGAACCTCGGGTAGGGCTGAACCACGATTCTGGCTTGCCCGGCGAAATGTCAAAGCCCTCTTCGTTCAAATCCAATTCGTCCACCGCGGCATTGACCAAAATTGGATCTCAAGAACAAGAGAGAGAGCGTTCTAACAGTACTGCGGGTGATTATACTGTTGACACCACCAGCAATGATAAAGAAAATGTCACCCCTAGTACCGAGAACAAGAGCTCTACTGCTGCTGACCAAAAGAATGTTGCGACTACTGATTCTAATAATGCAACCACGACTGACACTAATAATCAAACCGTAAATTCCACCGCTAGTAGTAATACTCAGCAGAGCTCTCCTAAATCTCAAACAAAAACTCATCGACGTGCCGCTGCGAGTATTTCATATGGCGCAGACAAGCTATTTTCAAAGATTTTGGGCAGTTCAAGTCCAAGATCTAACAGTGTAAAGGAGCAAAGAAGACATTCAATGATCCCTACTAGCACCACCACTACTGCTAGAGACGGAACTAGGAAGCCTTCGCAGGCCAGCATGGGTCCTTCGTACAAATCGACTACTGTCACCTCCACAGAGCGCAAGAGATTTTCATTAATGAATTTCGACTCTACTTCTACAGCAGCATCAGCAGCACCACCACCACAATCAACAGCATCCAGATCAAACACCTACAGATCAAAGACATCACAAACACTTCAACAATCATCCGCTGCACATGAAGAAGAAAATAGAAACGTATTGAAACCGCCAGCTGGAAGCTCTTTAAACAGAAGAGCTACAAGTTCAGCAACAAATCAGAATACCTCCAGTGCGTCTTCTACTCCTACCAAAAATCCTACTAAGATTTCTGTAGCAGATAAAACCACTGACTCACAGAGTACTGCGAGACGAGTTGTGGAGTTCTTTAAACGGCGAAGTAGAATGGTTTAGATTTAGAGCAGGCATACTCCGTGCACCACAAACACCACTTATTTTCACAACATTCAATTTTAAACATATATATATCTACACATCTACATCTATATATCTATGGCGTATTCATGAGCATATGTCGTCATAATAATTTTTTTTATTAATCGATTCTTTTTCTAATTTCTGCCACTTTGTCACGGCCCTAATTGGTCATGTGCGGCTCGCAGAGCACCTACAAGTCCCAATTGAATTTTTTTTTCAACCTCTCATATACTATTCACTAAGAATAATATAACCAACCACCAAAGAAAGGAAAGCAAAAATGTCGTTATTTTCTATGGGTATTAATACCATGGAAATCAGCGAGGAAAGAATGCAACTCGCCCAGTTGGAATTCGATTCTCTAGCTGCATTGTTTGACAAGTAAGTTGCCGAAGAGCCCCCCTTTATTTTTTGGTGAATCATGTAGCACTAACAATAAATGAATTAGCATTCTAAATACTTGTAAAACCAAATGCCTTCCAGCTCGGTATGGTGAGGAAGAGTTAAACAAAGGTGAAATGGTCTGTATTGACCGTTGTGTCAGCAAGTTCTTCAAAACGAATCTCAAGGTGGGTGAATACTTGAGAAATACTAATCAAGGCTCAGAAACCTTGTCAGCATATAAGCATACCATGAACACGCAGATAACGAATTCATCTTCACCATCATCGTCCTAGCATTTTTTGTTAATAGCTGTTTAAAAGAGCGCTTTTGTATACCTGTAAATAATATGTTTGATATTTGGTGTTAGCATTTAACTGTTATGGAGTGGGGCGGTCACGTTTTTGTCTCGTGACTTTTTTCCCTTTCTTCCTACTCGGTGTCGGTAAAACATATGCGGCCGAATGCGCCCTCAATGGGTCATTGTTTAAGTTCTAAGCTGGATAAGAAGCCATAATTCGAGTTCTCTCCCGCCTTTTTATTCTCTTGTTGCTCTATTTCCTTCTTCCACCTTTTTACTCCTCTTGACATTCTTCTTACCTCGAAATATATAGTTACATAGCTGTAGAGTCATAATGGACGTATTGCTTACTGGAGCCTCGGGATATATAGGGCTTCATGTGCTCAAGACACTATTGGATCATGGTAATCATGTGATCGCTGTAGTAAGGTCCGAAGAACGGGCTAAAGACGTTAAAAGAATAGCAGCTGCCTACAATAAAGAAAAGTTGCAAATCGAGTATGTTCCAGATATGGCACAGCCAAATGCCTACGATGAAGTTCTCAAGAAGCACCAGGTTCCCGCAATTATCCATACTGCTATTTCAACGCATGGAGAGGGTGAGCAGATTGTGGAAGCTGCAGTGAAGGGCATGGAGAATATGCTTGGTGCGATTAGGAGATATGCCCCACAATTAGTCAAATTTGTTTTTACTTCGTCCGTGTATAGTTGTGTTGATGCAAAACTCACAGGTGGATTCCGATTTTTTACAGAGAAAGACTGGGCTAACACAAGAATTGAGGATACCACTCCGGGTGACAACCTCTCTTATATCTTGGTTGGTAGTTCTAAAGCAGAAATCCTTCTTTGGAAGGCTGTGGCATCTAAAAAAGTTACATTTGATGTTGTGTGTATCAATACTGGGCTAGTGTGCGGCCCACCTTTGCAGCAGGTGAAGTCCTTGGAAGAACTAAATCACTCTTTGAGGATATTCTGGGGCTTGGTCACCGGAGAAATCCCACAGTCATATAGAGGAGAATATATCGACGTGAGGGAATGTGCTTATGTGCATTATTTGGCACTTCGACCAGAGTTCAGCAACAAACGGTGGTTGGTATTTAAAGAAGACTTCATTGCCAAGAAATTCGTAGAGATAGCACGCCTAGCAGAGCCTGATTCGAGTGTCGATCCATGGAGACTATTCAAACAGAAACCCAAGATAGATGCTAGTACATTTCTGAATGACACTAAGATGAAGTTCAGACCGTTGAAACAAACAGTCGCTGATACCTTGGCGGAATTTAGATCACAAGGGCTTATTCCAGACGAAGACCATCAGTAGCTAGCTAATTCATGGTGTTTAGTCCAGAATTAGGTCATTGGACCTATTAATATCTGGCGTGTTTGTTCGAAGATTGGACACTGAGGCCCATACCTGTGGAAAAACCAACCCCACGATAATCTCTCTGTGCTACTTATTGGGTAGGACTTCGATCATATATACATATATTAACTATAAACATATAACCAACAATTATATCCCTCGTCCCTTTATTCCTTACTTTCTGGATTCCTTGATTGTTTACCTTCAAAGATATCCTCGCTGATGAGGTGGATATAATGGTTGACAATGCAATTTTGGGAACATTACATATCTAGAATAAGAATGTCACAAACAAGAATAGACAATGTTAAAATGGCGATGCCAGCTAGAGATCCATAAGCCCCTTCACAGTTCTTTTAGAACACGCACTGGAAGTTGACATCAATTACTCTATACTTTCCCACATCTTTGTATGTTGGCAGTCTAGAACATATCTGTACGGCAAGACCTAACCACCATCGTAAAATGGAGATATCCATCATGATATATACCATAGCCAGCCAAAATCAAACCCAATTAATACTTTACGTTTAAATCCCGATTATTATTAGGATAGGCTTGATTGAAAAGATGAAAAAGCACCAGGATTTCGATCTGAGACGTATTTCAGCCGCGCACGAAAGTTGGGATCGAATAGATCACCGGAAGAAACATTTCAGTGATAAGCGTTAGTGGTTTAGCGGTAAAATTCGTCGTTGCCATCGACGAGCCCCCGGTTCGACTCCGGGCTGACGCATTTGAATTATCTTTTTTGATCATTCTGGAGAATGAAGTAATTTTTTTTTTAATCAGTGCTACATAAGAAATAATTGGTTTAATTGATGACCGATTAAAATGTCCATGTATAGCTTTTACGCGGTTAACTATCAGCTTAGGTTGGGATGGCCCATTTCAGCCGCACAGATATAGGTAAAGACGAGCATTAATTATATCCAAGCTGGGTCATATATAACTTGAGTATTTTGATAAGGAATCGACAAAAAAGTTGGTTGACTTTCGAATTTCGAAGGTCTAGCTGCGTGTGGTATTCCTCTCCTAGTTGGATCTGTTTCTCGGTATGATAATACCTTTCAGCTATTCAAAGAGCAACTGATGGCTCTTTATATATATCTTCAAGATTTAGTTTCGAAGCTTACTACAGAGATTATTTTATTTATACATTAGTGAGACATTGGAGTAATAAACTCATCTAGGAAGCTCCAAGACTACAAACTATTCCAAAAAACAATGATACTGCTGTTGACTTTACTGATGAAGATCCCGAAGCGTTTACTAATTAAAGACAAGAACGCTGAACACTTGAAATACCATTGACGCTTTAATGAAACTTGGCCTTTTCTTAAGATTCCTGTATTATGCGGTCCTAAATTGTTACACGACGTTTATATATAGTTGAAGAGATAGTGATAATAATAAAATAATAATAACAATTGAATTAGGCAAATAGCCCCCCGTTCGCAACTAAACCCAAAGAAATAGTACAATGCATTTGTCGTATACCATAGTATTCCAGCGCTTAGAATGGCTTTTCTGCCTTCCAACCCGAACTGGTCTTAAATGCTTCTGGAGCTTTAGCCTTGTCGGTTTGAGCTCTCCATTCACCGGTCAATCGGAAATCTCGTTCAAGCACTATATCCATATTTGTGTTAGCTGCCGGATTATCTTAGAAAAGATACATACACTGTCGTTCAAACTGGTCCAAACCGAAACGGTCTCGTTTACCATTGTTTCTATACGTGTGAATGGCATTCATTCCACCGCCGGCCACGGTAATTAGCTAGTTAAATGACACAAGTTAGCAAGTTAAAATCCTTTCGGAAAACAGAGTACAGAATAGAACAAACATCGGGTTATACTACTTACGCCAAAGATGATACCATAAGGAATAAGAGCTTCAAATGGAATCATTGTCGATAGAAGAGGTTTGTAGGTATGTTTGAAGGGATCAAAAAATTCGTGGTTGGGAAGTAAGGTAGAAAAGCGGGCGCTGATTGGTGGCTTTTTTACGCGGGTCACAGTACTTTACTAGTACTAAACAACTACAAGCAATAGAGATAACTAACTAGTGGAAATTTGATATATACACTTGATGGAGGGAAAGTAACGGTAAATATCGAAACGTTGTCAAATGTGACAAATAATACGTAATAAACGTCTCGGGAAAAGTTAGACGCTGAAAATATTTCACCATAAGCTGGGAGAAACAAGTTGCAAGGTTTTACTATACAAACAAAATGATATTCTTCTTGGTTCTATATCACAGATAATATATTAGCCTACAAAAAAACACAAGCCAATACACTTATAATAATATACTGTTAAAAAGATGGTGATGGATTGGTGGAAGGAGGTTGGTTGTTTTTTGTTTTCATGTCGGGTCGTAAATTAGATGTTGGATGGGTAAAGCATGACTCGAACAGTGGCACCAAAGGTCTTTGGTGGAAGGTTCTTCTTGAAGCTAGCTCGAACGACACCAGAGTTACCGTGTGTTCGAGTGATCTTGCCCCACATGACTCGAATTTTGGTTCCTCGAATCTCCTTGCCGGTTCGGTAGACGAAGGCGACTCGCTTACCAAGGTAGAATTCAGCGTCCTTTGGAGTAGCGACACCTTCGATTTGAAGCAAGGAACAGTTTGGGTTGTTAGTTCGCTTGGATCGTTGGTAAGAGATGTGCTTTCCCTTAACGTAGACTATTGAAAGTTTGTTAGTATTGTGGTTCATTTTTTTCTTCTATCAACATAATGGTTTGTCGTCAACCCAGGATGTTGACAACTGAACCAAATATGCATATAGAATTCTTCTACTGATTCAATCAATATGGTAAACACTTACGTCGCTTTGATTCAGACATAGTTTGATATATATATGTGTGGTGGTGGTTGATTGTCGATAGAATCGAATGTCCAAGTAAAGAGTTGATGGAGTGAGTGGTGTATATTGGGAGAGTGTTTCGAGGCAGGATGAGTGTTCTGAGATATACGCCTGCAGATGTGTGATAAAGAGCCAAATTGTGTGGGTTAGGGTTTCGCTCAGAGCAAGCGTGACTGTTGTTTCCTTTTTGGGCATTACGTGCGGCGGCTTTTTTTTTTCGTTGTTGCTCTAGCCAGTTTTCCTGCGCGGAACAAATCTCCGGTGATAAAGCAGTACTCCATTTAACGCGGCCCCCACGCATTTGCACCTAGTAGGCGGAGAGAACCCCACCACCAATCGCGGAATCAGCATATAAGCACCTTTATAGGCCAATAGTTCAATATATAGTACCGCATCGTCTCTCTCTCAAAGAACCTATAGACTTCACCGCAGTTCTTCGAGAAATTGCCCCCAAAGATAGAAATAATTACCACCCCTCCGAACAGTCTATGCAATGAAGTTAACTCTACAGGAAATCCAAAAACACAACTCTCCCGAAAGCTGCTGGGTGATCATCAACCGGCAGGTCTACGACGTATCAAACTTCCTTAATCAGCACCCTGGAGGTAGAAAAGCGCTGCTCAAACTGGCTGGCCAGGATGCTACAGAGGAGTTCGAACTGATCCACCCCAAAGGTACACTGGAAGAGAATCTCGACAAGACTTACCATGTGGGCGAAGTCGATCCCAGTGAGGTGCTTGAATCGGAGAAGGAGACAAGCAACAACACTACCGCAGAAAGCGTTGTATTGCCGGCATTAGATGCCATGCTCAATCTAGATGACTTCGAAGCCACGGCCAAGCAGCTGCTCAGTGATAAAACCTGGGCTTATTACTTCTCAGCGTCTGACGACCTTGTCACTAAGAACTATAACAGAGAGGTGTATAAAAAAGTACTGTTGCGGCCTAGAGTATTCAAAGATGTAGTATCGGTAGATACTACTTCGTCCATAGCAGGATATAAGACAACATTACCTCTGTTCGTCTCGCCGGCGGCTATGGCGCGTCTAGCACACAAATCTGGAGAAAGAGGCATCGCAGAAGCGTGTGGCAAAGAAGGAATAGCACAAATGATCAGTAATAACGCATCAATGAGGTTCGTCGACATCGTGGAAGGGTCCAAAGATGGACAGAAGTTCTTCTTTCAGCTCTATGTTCAGAATGACAGAAGCGTATCAGAAAAGATTCTCAAAGACGTAGTGGCAACTGGTAAGTGCCAGGGAATCGTACTTACATTAGACGCGCCTACTCCAGGGAAGCGAGAAGCTGACGAGAGAATCGAGAATGAGGGATCTCATTTCTCAGAAAGCTCGGGATTGGGAACGAGCTCGGAAGAAGAAGATCAAAAGGAAGATTCTAGTAATGCAGGACTAGGTCGTGCTCTATTTGCTGGTACTGCAGCTGATTTGACGTGGGAAAAAACTTTGCCTTGGCTCCGTAAACAGATACCCAATGATATGGCGATCATTCTGAAGGGTGTGCAGACGTTCGAAGACGCCGCATTTGCTGCGGCTCGGAGTCGTCAGGACAGCATTCGGGGCATCATTCTATCGAACCATGGCGGGAGGGCCATGGATCAATCTCAGCCACCTCTCATGGTGCTCCAGGAGATTCGTCATAATACGCCAGATGTGTTCGACAAGCTAGAGGTGTATGTAGACGGAGGAATTAAGCGAGGTACAGATATCGCGAAGGCTCTGTGTCTGGGAGCAAAGCAGGTTGGCATAGGCAGAGCTGCGTTGTATTCACTGGCTGGCTATGGTCCTTTGGGGGTTCAGAGAACTATTCAAATTTTGAAGGCTGAGCTAGAGACCGCGATGCGTCTTTTGGGTGTATACGATTTGTCAGAATTGGGGTCCCAGCATGTGAATAGCAGACAGCTGGATATGTTGACATATGGAGTGAGTTTCAGTAAACTGTAGTATAGAGTTATTTGCCAACTGTAGTGTTAATTTTAACTAGTTTGACTCAAGCTACAATACTCCACTAGCGGCTGGAAGATCACACGGAAAACGATAAGTTCACATAAACCACGAACGCCAACTGGAGGATCTACTTCACTGATTTACTTGCACATGGACACTTAAACACGAGTTTAATTAACGCATACACACACCACAACGACTCAAAGGCTTCCTACTGCCTAATCAATAACAGAAGTTTTGAATTTGGCTCTAGTGGTGTGATTCCCACCCAAAGGTCTCGGAATCATACCTATAAAAAAAAAAAAAAAATTCCGGTGGTCACGTGCGGCTGAGCCGCTCCTCCACCACCACGCGGTACCTCTCTTTGTCCGGAACGAGACAACGGCACAATATGGAAAAATAAAGCTAAAACGGATTCTTTTACCGTACGGATCAGGCATCTTGGTTCGTTGACAAGGAACATGCCACACAAAACCGTATATAGTAAAAATCTAGTTAAATATACATTTCAATCCTATTCTTTTCCTGACCTCTATTACCATTTATAACCCAAAATAAAAATGACAGAATCACCAAGACTAAAAGAAATACCTACCCAAATCAACGAAGACGATAGACTGCTGCTTCAAGTAATTGATGATCCACTGCACTACGTCTTCTTTGGCCATGACGAGATCCTCACTGGCCCAACCAACATGCACAAATGGGAACAGAGGCTAGAGTCCGAACTCACTAAAATTCATGTAGCCTACAAGACATACTTGGTCGATGGCTCTGTAGTATGTGCAGATCCACTACGTGAAAAGGAACTAGAAACCAACTTAGACCATTTGCTCAATGTGGTGATCCGCAAAAGCATCCAATCGTCCCCCAGAGCTATGATCAGGAACAAGTACGGTTTCAAAGCCCTCCTACTTCTGCGACACACTTACACCGGCAATGCGGCTCGCTTTTGTATCGACTTGGTCAAAGAAGGGCTGGCACCATCCTCACCAGACGAAGGGTATCTTCAACGTGCAGAACGCTTTGAACGAACCTATAGAAAACTACAAGCTGCGGGTGTAGATATGAGCCAGCTCTTTGCCATTTTCGCTCTTGTATCCTGCAACAATGACAAGTTACTTCACGTTGCCAAAAACAAGAAAGACATGGAACTCAGTGCCGAGAATCTGCTTCGGTTGACCCAGGAGGTTGGAAAGGTATACCCAGAGGTATTTATCGACGAGGACCGAGAGAATGTGTTTGAATCACATGAGAATCGTCTCAGAGCTCGTCATTCCCACAGATATAGACCAAGAGATGCCAGCCATCGATGTACACGATGCGGGTTTATTGGGCATCGATCCACCTTCTGCAAGATTGACTGGGATGCTATTCAGCGATATCGAAACAATCGAAACCAGGGAAACAAGGTATATACCAAGACCTCGATCAACCTGTAGCTTCCAAATTGAAATCACGTTTTCTCGTTTGTAAATATCGCTATAATCAGGCCATTTTAGAATGTCATATCACATATTTTAACATAATCTGTTCGAAAAGCCGTACATGCAAGATTTAGTACCGCTCAGCACATTTAGTACTGTTTGTACCACTTAGGGCCCGGCTGCGCTCTCCGCCTTTTATTATCGTACGTCGGAGCCAAAATTTGCATTTCCTCTTTCTAACATCTCTCGTAATAGACCAAAATAACTAAAAAAAAAAAACCCCAAAAAAAAAAGGCCAGCCATGCACGTTCTACTAACTAACGACGATGGTCCTCCTGGGGACGACTCCCCATATTTCCACTACTTTGTGGAAGCTTTAAAAAAGTACACAGACTGGGATATCTCAGTAGCTCTTCCTCACCAGCAAAGGTCCTGGATTGGCAAGGCCCATTTGATGGGCCACAACATTACAGCGAGCTACATATATCCAGGAGAGATTGGGGAAGCCTACGAGGGTCCAATGCATACAAAGAGCGATTCCAAGACTGAGGAGCCCTGGGTCCTGCTAGATGGGACACCGGCTTCGTGTGCTAACATTGGGGTCACACATCTGTTTAAAGAAAAAGGCCCTGTTGATCTAGTCATCTCTGGGCCGAATTACGGTAGAAACTGCACTGCTCTATACATCATGTCCAGTGGGACTGTGGGTGCTGCTATGGAGGCTTCTTTATGTGGTGTAAAGTCCATAGGACTATCGTATTCTTTCAAGCAAAAGGGTGTTCACAATGCTGATCACATTACTGAAGCTTCTCGACTCGCCGCTCAATTGGTACAGCATTTGTACTCGGAGTGGTCAGAGGCAGTCCAGTTATACACCATAAACATTCCTTTGGTGGACTCTCTGTCCAGTTCCACGCCTATTAAATATGCATCAATTCTAGAGAATAGCTGGGGAGCCAGTTACGATAGCGGGGAAAAGAATAAGGATGGAAAGCTGACCTTCAAGTGGAATCCCGATTTTGCAGCGTGTCAGAGGTCAATTGAAGAGAGTGAACCGGGGAATGATGGATGGGTCGTTGCTAACGACATGATCAGGTATGATTACTCAGTAGCCCTCATCGCAGGGCTGACTTTTTTGAACAAAAGTAAAAGAAAATGCTAACCATATAGTGTCACACCATTGAGAGCTTCGTTTAAAGAAGTGCCCGGGTTTTCCGGCGAGTTGAAACTGTAAGTAACAATTCTCAAATAACTGGAAATAATTGTATTAATCAATTGAATCTTTTCTTGAAAGAAATAGTGGCCAAAAACTAGAATCCAGTATACCAGAATCCAACAATAGTAAACAAGACTGCGTCATTGCAATCCCACAAGATAATTATCTGTATCCTGTATGGCGGGATGTCCTGGAGAAACGAGGATATAATATACGACATGATTACGATAGCAATTCTAGTAGCAACACCGCAAAACTATTTCACTACTGCGAATACGATGATTTAGATTTCGACAGACTTGGAAAAGGGGATGATAAGTATTTGGGGTGCTCGTACATTTATAGAAAGGGATTGATCCGAAAACACTATCTTACAAACACCATTCAATTCTATACAGCTAAACATCCTGAAAGCAGCCTTAGAAAGGCATATCCGGAGTCGTATCATCTGGAAGTCGACTACGCTGAGTTCTTGGATGATGCCTTGGATGAGTCGTATGAGCTACGCTCAGAGATTGAGAATGGTAGTGATGATGGATTGTCTACTTGGATTTTGAAACCAAGCATGAGCGATCGGGCTCAGGGCATCCGTTTGTTCAAAACAATTGAAGAATTGCAGCAAATATTCGATGAATTTGACGAAGGCGTTTCTACTGACGATGAAGATGAGGATAATAATGGTAACGGAGTGGTAACGTCACAGATGAGACATTTTGTCGTGCAGCGATATGTTAGCAACCCTTTGCTTCTACTACAGCATCAAAATCGGAAATTCCATGTTAGAACCTACGTGCTAGCTGTGGGCTCACTCAAAGTGTACGTTTACAAGGAAATGTTGGCACTGTTTGCCGGTGAACCGTTTGATTTGCAGGCTAAACAGCTGGACGCCCATTTAACAAATACGTGCTTTCAGGGAGATAAACAGGATGAGGGTTCCGTGGTTTCATTTTGGCAACTGAAAGGAGTTGATGAGTGTCAGAAGCAGAAAATCTTTGACGGAATCGCTTCTGTTACTGGAGAATTATTCAAAGCTGCAGCTACAGTGGATCGGATTAACTTCCAGCCATTGCCTAATGCGTTTGAGATGTATGGTTTGGACTTTCTTGTGCAGGACGATTTGTCCGTGAAGCTTCTTGAAGTCAATGCGTATCCAGATTTCAAGCAAACTGGTGAAGAGTTGAAGACTCTGATATATGGTCTTTTTGACTCAGTAGCTGGGGCTGCTATTGATCCGTTTTTTAGTAGAGCCAGCAAAGAGGAGGGCGATATCGACAATTTGATTCCAGTGTTGGATCATGTGCCGCATTCTTGGTGATCGAGGGACCCTATAGAGTGATATTTGTTGATTCAAAGGGCATTGATAGAACAGGCGTTGTGAGAGTGTACTACGACTACTGCTTTTGAATCCTTATACCACATAAGAATGTAAAAAAAAAAAAAAAAAAAAAAATTAAGAAATAAATTAACTAATCAACTAACTCTCATCGTCATCGTCATCATCAGACTCATCAGACTCGGCATTGTCTCCCCCTTCAGACATGCCCTCACCCTCTCCATTCATCTCCTTGCACCACTTGTACACTATAGTACGAAGTCGATCAGCACGAGTGAGTCCCATACGTACATTAGTCATACACCGAACAAACTCTTCGCTACGCTGCTGCGCGATTTGTGTAAACTGTCGTGTTTCTTCGGCTTCCTCTTTTGAGACTCCATAGTCTCGGTCAATGTTGATCTGAGGAGTATCGAAGAACGGATCCATTTCTTGGGAAACTTGATTTCTTGTAAGTCGACGATCGCCGCTGCCATTAGTCGTCGAGGATTCACGAGCCCCATTCTCAGATGGGTTAATGGCCAGCGCTTCCTCTGTAGCGTTTGGATTATCATTAGTACTATCGTGGAGGTGATCGTATGCCGGTAGATCCATATTGTCTACTAGTGCATAAGATGGATCATCTCCTAAGAATACGTTCATTAGTTTTGAGAATAGGATACCATTTCTCTGTTCTTCGTTGATGATTTCCATTGCTCGTTTCGCCATTAGGTCTAGCGTGTTGCCGGTGAAAGTTTTGTTAATGGCTGCGTGCATGGGGACTTCTGAGGGGTGTCCTATTGGAGCTAGAAGGTCTATAGTTGATATATAGTTAGTATCATTTAAACAACGGGTTGAAGTGCTATATAGACACAGTCATGGGGATACCTACCTCTTAGTTTAATGTCCTCATAAGGGTCGATTTCGTCCTCGTCGTCCTCATCATCATTCTCACTCTCCAGCTCGCCATTTTTAGTCAATTGGTCCACATCTAGAGAAGATTGCGACTGGTTCTGTTTGGATTTCTTTGATTTCTTATGATTGGCACTCTGCTCTTCTTGTTCAGAATACTCGATTCGTCGTTTTCTATACACCACTGCTTCCTTTTTATCACCGTACTGTATTAGTTTGACCCCGTGGCCCTCAAAAGGAGCAACGTTCATCTTCCCCTGGTACACCTGGCGAGCTTCTCGTTTCAGCTTTTTACCACGGTTCGAATAGACGGGGCCCACGAATTCCTCTTCGGAGTCGGATTCGTCTTCCTGACGATTTAGAGCTTCCTTAAACCGACTGCACATATTGTTAGTACTTTTTTATCTTGGGCATCTTCATGCGACATACGCAATTTCTTCTATTTCTGTACTCATTGTGATTCTTTAATACGAGGTATAAGTTTATAAATAAAAGGCAATACAATGTACAGTAGAAGTAGTGGAAGAAAAAAAAAGTAGTAGAAATGGCGGGGAGTTTTTCTTTGGGCCGGCGCGGTCGATTGGCTGGTGGTTTGTGATTCTGAATAGACTGTATCAGCCGGTGACACCAGTGATGGGCAGAAGCAGTAAATATATTGTCAGTGACTAGGACACAGCCCTTGAACAGTAGAAACCATGGCCGAATAGCCGGGAGAACAGCAGATGACTCGTTACAGCTTGGACCAAACCCCCCCTAATGAGAAGCTGCTATCAGATAGACAGTTTGGGGCATGAATGAATATACAGGCTTGAATAAATTAAAATATAGTAGTTTACACACACACACATATATATATATATATATATATACAAAAAGGCGCCTCTAGTACCCCATGCTCATGCTAAACTCATGCCGATCTCAAAAACTGCGATAGCAAGGTGGACTTCTCCGTTAATGGAAGAATCAATCGAAATGCATCATTGGCGTTCAAATAATACCGGCTCATTCGCTTACTCCTAATAAACCCCATATTCTCATATAGCCGCATAGCAACCTTATTTGTCACCTCCGTCTCCAGACAGATCTCGTCGACATTCTGCTGCTTGATGGCATCTACTGCCATAGTGATCAGCTTTTTTGCAATCCCATTGCCTCTATAAGATTGCTTCACGGCAAGCATGGCTATATAGCCTCTCGAGCGACATTCACGGTGCTCTTGGATATTGCACACAATTACTCCCACTGGCAAATCCCCATCAAATGCCTGTATTACAGAAAATTAGTACTTGTGCCTCACTCTGGGTCATCATCGTCATACCATAAAACACAATTGGGGCCATTCGTACAAAAAGTACCGGTATACGTATATCGAGTATGGCTCAGACAGATCATCTGAAATCAGCTTTTTGATGATTTCAAGCTCTGACTCTTCATGAGCCTTGTCATATGTTCGATAGCTTATATCCATCTTTATCTCTCTCAGAGAAAAAAAAAAGTTGGTCACGTTTTCGAGCCTCATCAAACCAGTTGGGACTAGTCGGACCTCCGACTTCTCTAAAAGAGCTACCCCCAGAATTTGCCTTGTCTTCACTATGAGTCGTTATACAGTGGGGACTGACTCTATTATCAGCGCGCTGAAGACCTATTCCGGTCATCCTTCTTCTCCTTCTTCTTCTTCTTTATAACTGTGATCTATAGGGCCCGATTTGATGGCGACCGAACGCCACTCTCCTAAGTAAGCATATTTTTTTTTAGTAGTAAAAAGGCTATACTTTTCCTTTTATATACATGGACTATAAAATATGAGTTCGATGCAAATTAAAAACGTCTTTACGGGGACAGTATCTGAGGTAAATCCAGATAAGTTTCTATCGTAAGTTGAAGATATAAGGATACCGTTCAGACGGATCATCATCTCTAGAGTGACCCTGTTACAGATACTAACACACAACCAGGATCGACGACTTGAAATCATGGGTTTTGGAAAACCACGGAGTAAAGAGGGAGCATCAACTTCTTCTCACTGGTAACTCGGTTCAAGTTAAAATAGAAACCATAGCAGATGGGGTATGTGTGACAGCTAGATCAATAATAGAAAAGCTAACAGACGTAGCAACGAATATATCTGTACGATAAATCACTCATATCAGACAGCTCACCACCTACGACAGTAAAACTAAAAGAAAAGCCGGTATTTGAGCAAATACCCCAGATCGACAATACACTATCATCAGTAGTGGATGCCGCCCCGCTATTTGTGGCCCGGTCTAAATGGGCAGTCAACATGCTCACCCAGGCGGAACAATACAACCAGGAAATAGGACAGACTATAGACGAGATTGCAGTGATCAAAAGTGGCATCAACGTTGCAGTATCTAATTTGCATAACCATTCCACTCAGCTCGAAAAATCATTCTACCATAAGGAAGACTTTTATCATGGGTTTGAGACCAATTTTATAAAAACTGCGGAGTGGGAATCGTCATATGAGCGATTATCTAGTATAAAAGTAGCAGCGAGAAAAGACGAAGAGCATTCCACAGCTACGACGACTACGCTCGCAGATTGGATAGATAGAACTGAAGTCAGCAAGTCGTTTAATGATTGCATAGCCAAACGAGAAGAGGCCAAGACCATGCTGGATCGTCTGTCTGGCGAAGTCATTGCAGTAGTTAATCAGGGCCATTCTCTAGAAAATAAAGTCAAGACTTGGGTGGGAAAAGATGAGACTACTTCCTCTAGTGGTGACACCGAATCAGACCACCATGAGATCATGCAGGATGTAAAAGCTGTCGTATTAAGGATACAACGTGATTCGGAGCACGTGACATCTCTAGAAGAGACGGGTGCCAACGTACAAACGTGCAACCGTTTAGCTGGGTTGCACAAACAGGAGTTTCTGCTGCAAATCAAAGCCTCTGTGGGCGATTTGCTAGACAGGCTCAACCAGTGGCTCGATAAGAAGCGGGAGGCCCAGGGCCTCTGTATCGAATATCTGCGCCAGGTTTCTCAGATCCAATACAAAACAAGTCTAATACGTCCTCAGCTGAACAAGTTGGGCCACTGTTTGGAAAATGTAGAGGACCTGAGGGTCAAAGTGGCCAAGGCGGTCGATCTACCGTTTCTCTACGGCATGTACCTGATTGAGCAAGTGCGGCGTAATAGATGGATCCAGCACATGAAAACCATGGTGTCTGGTACTGCGGAAACTATAGCTACGCGGAGAAGTAGTGAGTTGAAGCAACGCAAAAGCTGGCAGCGGCACTATGGGAGTACCTTTGACGAAGTGCGCAAGAGAACCACCGAAGCCCAGTCTGAGGAAACCCAAGTGCCAGATGCCGAGATAACTTTTAGTGCCCCAGAATCTGAGATTGTCCAAAGCGATGTTGAAGGGTATTTAGAGCAGCTGCTAGCTGCAGATTTACTTGAGCCGCACGATGTGCTGAAGCAGGAGTATGAGGAAATGGTAAAGAGAGTCCCAGGCGTCGGCGACTCTACTGCTGTTAATGGTCTTAATGGCACCAGTGTCAGTAATGGGGTTACCTCTAGCGGCTCTGCTGCTACGAGCAACAACAATAACAGCACTCAGCAGGTGGACGCAAATGAAGCCAAAATTAGGAGCTACGTGAGTCGGATCAAAAAACTTGAAGACTTGCTGTACCGAGAACAATACAACCGTAGAAGCAGTGGGGATTGGAGTAGCAATGGAACCCCAATTCCTCCAAGCAACCTGTCATATATTGCCAACGGAATCGCACCTCTGTCCCCACCTCCAAACAGTAGCAGTGGTGGTGGTGGGTTCGCCGCAACTCCGCAGCAGCATCTTCTACAACAACAACAGACACAGCAGAATCAACAGCTCTTGTCCAAAATTAAGCAACTAGAGGAACAACATCATAAAGATGTCGAAAAAATGGACCAGATGGACAGCACGCGTAAAGAACTCGCTACCAAACTGGAACGAGTTACCCACGAGCGAGATGCGGCTGAAACAGTCAAGAAAGACTTACTAGACAATCTAACAAATCTAGAGAGTGATTTCAGCAGGGAACGAAGGCAGCTCAACCAAGAAATCAGTGAGCTCAAACTGCGAATCGAAGAGCTAGAAGAAGATGTCGAACGTGAGTCAGATAAGGCTGGAGAGCTCGAGGCCAAGCAGGAACATGAACGCGCGCGGCTGTTGAAACAGCTCGAAATGGTCCAAGTTAGAGAGCGGGAAAATAACAAAAACTATACCCAAGAACTGGACAAGTTTATTGCCAAAGAGCACACTTTGACCGAGGAAAATGAACGGTTGAAGGAACAGAACGATCGATACTACATCAAAACTAAAGATCTAAGCCAGAGGCTGTATACTGGATACAGAAGGTCCTGTGACTTATTGGAGTGCATGGGGCTCCAGGCTCAGAAGGAGATTGATACAATCAACAACCAGGTTTCTTCATTCAACATCAAGAGAGTTCGGGGCATTAGTAAACGGGCCAAAGCTGGAAGCAGCAATACCAAGGTACTTTACGATAGCATGACTCCCGTGGCTGTTAACAATGGGTGCGATTCTGCAACTGAGTATAGTACAGGAGGTGGAGGTGGTGGTAGCGGTGGAGCTGGAAGTAGCTCAAACAATTTGGATTCAACAGAAGATGAAGTACCAACAGAAGCACCGCATGCAGGAACCTCAGTTTTGTATTGGATGGCCCCCAACCATGGGGGAGAAGAAGAGGAAGAATCAGAGGATGAACGATACCGCAAGTTTACAAATGAAGTCTACATTGATTATGATATGTTCAGGGACGCAGTGGTCAAGCGATTCGGTGATGTTGAAAAGCTTGCTCGCAAGTCTCAGAAGTATAGCGATCGTGCTCGCAAGGTGGAACAGGAATCTCGAGATAAGATTTCGGTAAAATCTTTCAAAGCAGGCGAATTGGCATTGTTTTTACCTACTCGTGATCAGTCCAAGGCTCCGAATAATCCGTGGGCAGCTTTCAATATTGGGGCACCTCATTACTTTTTGAAGCAGTCGGAAAATCATCGCTTAGGATCGCGAGAGTGGCTTGTGGCGCGGATTGTCTCTGTTGAGGAGAGGACAGTGAATCGAGCAGTGGATGGGCCTCAAGATAATCCGTTTGATCTGAGTGATGGGTTAAAGTGGCACTTGCTGGAAGCTGTAGAGGAGTAGTCAAACTAGTGCAAACAGTATTTGCTTGCTTCATAGATATTATGCATTCCTTTTTTTTTTTTTTTTTAACAAATATTATTGTGATTGTTGTGTCTCAGCTATTTTGTTGTTCACTTGTCCCAGATCAGATGATGCCATGCCGGGCATCGGGGGCAAGAGAGAGAGAGCAAAGGAATGTCTTCCAGTCCCAACATATCCATATTTTTTTTCTTTCTTCCTTTATTCTTTTCCTTTGCACTTAATATTTGCTACTACTGCCACCAAAAGATAAACTATTCAAAGAAGAAAAAACATGAGCGAGAAAAGTCAAGTACCTGAATCTCAATCTGGATCTTGGGCAGCTTTTTTGAAAAGCATTGCATCTTTCAATGGGGATTTGTCGTCCCTGACGGCACCTCCGTTTATCCTCAGTCCGGTTTCTTTGGTGGAGTATTCCTTGTATTGGCTAGCAAGCCGTGATTTGTTTTTTGCGGCATCCAATGAACAGGATCCTGAGAAACGGTTTCTGTTGGTTGTAAAATGGTTTATTGCCACGTTGAAACTGCAATACTGCAGTCGAAGTGACAAGCTCGGATCTGAGAAGAAGCCGTTGAATCCGGTTCTCGGAGAGCTTTACACTGCTAGTTCTCATGGAAAGGGTGTAGACCAATATGGAGATGTAGTTTGTGTATCTGAACAGGTATCTCATCATCCACCAGTGACTGCTTATGCCATGTGGAATGATGCACAAAAGGTCAAGGTTGAAGGTTACAATCAGATTAAAGCTGGCTTCTCCACCACTACCGGCATTTCGGTGAAGCAATTTGGCCATGCATTGTACCAGCTGGAAGGATTTAACAATGAGACGTATATGATCACCTTGCCAAATTTGCACATTGAAGGTTTAATGTTTGGTGCTCCCTATGTTGAGCTGGAAGGCAAGAGTTTTATCCAAAGCAGCACGGGATATACGGCCCACATTGACTACTCGGGCAAGGGATACTTCAGCGGAAAGAAGAACTCATTCAAGGCTAAAGTGTATAAACACGATACCCCAAAGAATGTGCTGTACAGCATTAGTGGACAGTGGAGTGGGGCTTCTAAGATCAAGAATCCTGCAGACTCGTCAGAGACATCGTTTTTGGATACTAATA
This sequence comes from Blastobotrys attinorum, assembly GCA_030564265.1. Taxonomy (NCBI): domain Eukaryota; kingdom Fungi; phylum Ascomycota; class Dipodascomycetes; order Dipodascales; family Trichomonascaceae; genus Blastobotrys; species Blastobotrys attinorum. Next base: position 20,899 of record JAJLUM010000069.1, read on the forward strand.
GCCAGGTTAAGGTTGAAGAATGGGATACCAAGCCAATTGAGGAGCAAACTGAGATGGAGTCACGACGACTGTGGAAAAAGGTTGCAGATGCTATTCATAAGGGGGATTATGATTTGATTCACCGAGAAAAGTCCAAGATTGAGAATGAGCAACGAGAATTGCGGAAGCAAGAGGAAGAAAAGGGTACTGAATGGGCACGACACTGGTTTAAACAGGTTACGGTTGCTGAGGAGCCTATTTACCAGACGCTGTGCAAGAATGCTGGGGTTGTAGCTGGACCATCTCACTCGTCGTCGTCTACTCATACATCGGGCGCTAATGCGGAGAAGGATAAGAACTGGAGGTTTGTGTTGAGTAAGTATAACGAGGGGGATGTTAAACCTCCTACTCAGTCATAGAATTACCAATCCGGGTTGTTATTTTCAATGAATTGTGTCTAGATATGGGATATGTTCCAAGTTTTATTTTTTTCTGGAAAAGTGGAATTTTGTTCTTATGTATAGCTTTTTTCTTTTCTTTTTTTTTCTATTGAGTGAAAGGCACTATATACTTAATATTATTAACAGACGCTGAGCTATTTGCCGATTGTTGGGCACATATTATTAACAGACGCTGAACTGTTTCCAATTTTGGGTACAAGGTTAAAAAGCTTAAATTTGTGAGACAAACGTGTTAGAGTGAAATTAAACGCGCTTCTTTTTTCTGACTTCTATTCGCATAACAAAACAAAGAAGGAAAAAAAGCATACAGTCATATCGATATTGATATGTCACGTTTTGTTGTTTTATTCTTTTTTTTTCTCCACTCGCTAGACAACTTATAATCATGGTACCTGTATATTACTTTATATGCCCCCTTTGAGATACCAACTCAAAGAGAGCCGCACAGGCACCTTCGATGGGCACCCCTCAGAACCGCCATGAATGAGCCGCACAGACTGGTGTGTGGGCCCACCGGTCTGATCACCTCACGCTAGCTCCTTGTCCCAAATCAGATCAAAAAACAGCCAGCTAACTCTCGCGGGCGCACGCTCCACAGCTTTTTTTTTGATAAAGTAGAGCAGCTTGCTCCCAACCAGCCACACAAACTCCCACCTCGCGGTGCGGGTGGTAGTGTCCTCACTACTCACCTCCTCTCACTACACCACTTTCCCTCTTACAACTACTCACTTTATACACACACACTGTATTTTATCACCAGACACTGACAACACTAGCCGCTGTTACTAGGTAAGTTTTTTTCCTACTAGTATTGAAAAAAGTCCCAACTTGGACCACCACCATGATCATTCACGCAAAACCAAACCTCCATACACCACGATACCCTATGGTACCAAAGCACCTTATATCACAAAGAGCACTTTTTTTAAGAAATTTTTTTTAAATATTTGTAGCAGAGGTTTTTTTTTCAGATTTTTGAAAAAATGGCGGATTGTGCCAATTACCCCCAAATTTTTGAATTTTTGTTTTGTTTACGCTGGGGACAGGGCTATTAGCGCGTGTTAACTCCTCCTCCCATCGGAGTTAAAAAAATAATAGTGCAGGTCGGGATGGGAGTGTGAGGGGGGTGTTGCAGGCACAAAGCATATGCATATTGTATAAGCAGCAAAAAAAAAAAAAAAAAAAAAAAAAAAAAAAAACGCGTAATTTTGACTATATAGAGAAATCTTGGTAACTGGTGCTTGTGAGTATAAGGTAAAATTTGGCAATTGGGTATGCCTGTGTGTACAAGGTAGTCTGGTATTAGCCCAATGGTTTGTGTAATTATAGTCCTGGCGCTTAGGTCACGCCGCACGCGGCTCAAAAGCAAAACAATTTACTAACCAGCTGAAGAAAAGAGAACAATGCCAAAAACCAACGAACCAACCCGAGCTCGACGATCCGGAAAGGAAACCACCAAGCGAAGAAAGAAGGACCCAAATGCTCCAAAGCGAGCCATGTCCTCTTACATGCACTTTGCCAACGAGCAGCGAGCCAACATTCTGGCCGAAAATCCAGGCATTGCGTTTGGCCAAGTTGGTAAACTGCTTGGAGAAAAGTGGAAGGCTTTGACTGAATCTGAGAAGTCACCATATGAGGCTCAAGCCGCAGCTGACAAGAAGCGGTACGAGCAAGAGAAGGCTGCCTATGATGCCCAGCAAGCTTAAAAAAAGAGATTAATTATCTCTTTTTTTTTTTTTTTTTTTAGTGCTTTATTTTAATTCGGGGGTAATATTTATAGTTTTTTGAATTGATCTTTTATTTATGGAACTGTCGTGTGGTTGTCTGAAGACCTGGGCGCTTAGATATTGTGCCTATAGTAGCTATCACTCCCCTACAACCTAGGTACTCTATTCAATCCCTATATAATTGTACCCCAATAATTGTATCCCAATAGCTGAATCCCAATAATTGAATCCCAATAGTTGAATCCCAATAGTTGAATCCCAATAGTTAAATCCCAATAGTTAAATCCCAATAATTTAAGCCCAATATATCAGACACAATTAACCTTCATATGAACACACGACCAACAACCACTCAAAAGCTCGATGCCCTGAGCTTATTCAAGGTTGCCACTCAAACCCCTACCCAGAGGGTATAAAAGGGACGCGTCCTGCCCCCATGTTTTGTTTTAGTGCTATCAAAATTCCTTAACTTGTCCTACCGCGCTCCGCCGCCCACTTATTGTTTTTATTACCCAAACTGCGCACTTTTCCCAGTTGGGAGTTCTTCAAGCCCGCAAAAACGTTAAAAGGCGCTACTCTTCCCGCTTTTTTTTTTCCCTCTTCTTTTTTTCCTCTTCTTGCACTATGTTGAGAACTGCCTTCGCAAAACACCTTACTCGAAGCACCCTCTTTATCTCTACTAGACCCGTAACCACCACAACCCAATTCCGATCGTTTACTACCACAATGCCTAAAGACGCCGAAGGAGGAGCCACTCGGTCCCGTCGAACCAACAAGGACGGAACAAAGAGAAAGAAGAAGGACCCAAATGCCCCAAAGAAGGCTCTTTCTAGTTACATGCTGTTTGCCTCTGAACAACGACCAAAGATCATTGAAGAGAACCCAGGCATTGCATTTGGTCAAGTCGGTAAGCTTCTCGGAGAGAAGTGGAATGCCATGACTCCAGACCAAAAGAAGCCTTATGATGACAAGGCTGCTTTGGATAAAGAACGATATGCTAAGGAGATGGCTGCTTATAATGGCACTCAGCTCTAAATAAATACAATTGTCTTTTATTTTTGAAGCGTGTGTGATACGCGTTTCGTTGATTGTTTTTATATATATCTATCTATTGTATTGTCTTTCTAATTATTTATATATTCAAATTAAAAAAAATATATATTCCAATTTGGGTTTTTTTTTCTGTGAGCCAAATATGTATATATATTGTCGGAGAGAACGCGTCGCGTCGTGTCGAATAGTTAACCATCATCACCATTTTGTGGCTTCTATCGGCGAGGATGCAGGTCAGACTGTCTATTCTGCCCCTGGGACATTGTTTCTGGGACATTTTGTTCCTATTGTTCTACGCATACAATGGTACAAAAACAAAAACTGGCTATATAAATTTTTAGACAATTAGACTAAATACTCCGGATTACTTTATTTATTTTTTATACTAGTACACAATGTAAGACTAATTAAAAACTAATAGCACTACATTTGTGCCTTTTCCTTCTCGTAACGCTGTTTGTCAGTTTCGGCCATTTTCTCATACGGAGCCTTCTGAGATTCTGACAAAGCCCGCCATCTTTGACCCAACATTTTCCCAACCTCGCTGAATGGCAGGTCAGGATGTTCACCTTTAATCTTGACCCGTTCGTCACGTGCAAACAGCATATAGCTTGACAATGGCTTTTTTGGACCCTCTTTTTTTTGTATGTGTGTGTTAGTATGACGTCTCATAGAAGCAGACAATTCTTACTCTTTACTGGTGGTGGAGCTGGTCTAGCTCCGCTTCGCCGAGACCGGCTGGCAGCTAATGTTGGTTCACTATCTTTTGGCATGATAACTTGACAGTATATAAAGATATCAATTGAGCAATTTCCCCTATATATACTGAAGAAAGAGAGAAAATCAGCAGGTTGGGTGCTATTTAAATAGTAATTTTTTCGAGCTGGGTAGTACCAGCTGCTTACTAGAAGGTTGCCAGCCTGCCCGTGTTCCACGCCTATTTGCTAAACACCTTTCTTCTAAGGTTGGTGGAGACATGTGCAGAGGAGGAGGAGGAGGCGGTCCTTTCTTGGTTTTTTTTTTACTTCCATTGAGTGGTTCTAGATCATTGGAAAACTGGAATGGTGGATTACAAGTGGTTTTGCGTTTTGGTAAAATAACATTGGTTAAAGAGAGCCCATTGTCGTTTTTCCTAGTGGTACTAGCACTAGTAACTATGGTAACTGTGGTAACTACGGTAACTAGCTCAACTATTACATGGAACCGCACTATAGCTGCACACTACTTCGCCTCCTCATTGCTGTATAACAAAGAGAGCAAAACTGCGGCGGCGCTTAGTGCTCCGTTACCCCGTGTACCAGGAAGCAATAAAAGAAGTAGGTCATGTGACCTGTCTTTTTTTTTTTTTTTTCCTGATTGTTGCTGCGGGGATAAGAAATCTAGCATGCGGCTTTTGCAAACAAATGCGGCTTTTTTTTTTCTACAGATCGTTAACGACACAATAACAGAATTAGTTTTATAAACTATATACTATAACATGTATTACTCGAATTTCTTGGCTCCAGGCATTCGGTGATCTTTCAGTTCGAAGAACGTATTATCCTTATTGGCAATAGCCTTGAACGCATTGTACCATGCCAGAAATGAAGCAACCAAGCCAGTCCATCCACCAGCTTTAGTAACCCCAACACTACCAGTCATCTCACCAATTCCAAGGAAAAGAAAAGTCAAAGCAACCACGAAAAACAGCGCAAAGTTACAAACCGTCGTTCGAACCGCGCAAATGGCGATACAAGTCGTGAAGATGAAAAACCCAATAAGAATGAACCCCGTGGCATTGGCCAGCATTTGATCATCGCCTTCATAAGCAGCCGCCATACCAAATGATTCAGTATTAAGAGCAGCAAATGAGATCCAAAACGCTCCGTACGAAGAGAATGCAGTAGCACCAAACGTATTGCCACATGCAATTTCCCACATTCCGGCCAGCAATTGAACTACTCCACCATAAAAGTAGGCCAGCCCCATGACAGCGTTTGGAATCGTAACATGTCGGGCGTGAACATTGACTAGAGATAGTACAAACGTAGTCAAAGCAAAGCTGGACAATCCCAAGGGCGCCGGATTACCGAATTCCCGTTTTGGCAGGTTATTGATATTCATAGTTTCTGGCTTGATCATCCGCTTGAAAGCATCTACCAATTCGTGCTTATGCACGACCGCATCACCGATGTGGCACATTTCATTATCAGGAGATGTAGTGACTCGAGTGAGTTTCTCGATGTGGGATTGAGAGCCTTGTTTGGAGTTGTTGAGATCTGGGGCGACCAGATCTCCTCCAACTTGCATTTCTTCATCGGAATACGACATTGTTCTTATTTATTTTGATTATTATTGCAGATACAACTGATGGATATCTGTAGAGATGTATTAGATAGATGTAGAATTCCTGGGCTGGCTTTTTCAATTATAGATACTTATGGGAACTTCGAGAGGGGGGAACTCATCTACATATATATACACACACACGATTTACACGATTTACACGAATCAACAAGGGAAGGTACAGGAGTAAAGGAAATATTCAACCCCGCTCTGATCTGTTTCGCAATTGGGGATATGTGAAGAGGTGTCCATGGATAGTTGAAAGCTGGGGAAAATCTATTGATGAGCGGGGCTAATAATTCTTCTTTGCTAGTTTCTCTTAGTACTCCCGTATAGTAATAGCCTTTGGGTTTCACCCGTTTGTTCCGTCCCTCGCTCTTTTTTTTTTTCTATGTAACAATTACTCTAGCGCCGAAAAAGTTGACTACTGTTTTTTTTTTTTTATTTATTCTTCTAATTGAGGAGCTGTCGTTGTTCTTTCTCGACATCACAACGCACCCTCGTGTACCCTCATGCATCCTGGTAGATGCCTCGGTATCCTAATAAAAACCTCCGTCTTTTCACCGATATGATCTGTGTCCTCAGACCATGTGGGGAGTTGCTCGGACAAATGGTTAATTCAACTATGGGCGTGGAGAAGAAATGCGGAATATCTAAGACAACAGGCAAGATAATGTATCGATTCTGATGAGGAGCAGCTAAAGGGTGAGATCAGCTAAGAATAGTGCCCCGCCGGGCCCATCTATAGCTTATTTCCCGGCAGCAGCCTATTGATTCAAAGGCTTTGGCGTTCTAGATCACCTGTGGACCCTTTTGGTCCACTCCCCTCCCCACATTGTGATGAGAATATCATAAGTCAGGCGGCTTACGTCAGACAATCCAGCGCGTGTTACGTCAGCAGATGAAAGAAAGTGAGGGGTAGACACAAAAAGGCACCAGGCTAACTATCTCGATATAAAGTGGCCCATTTCACTCTGCGAATCGAGAGATATGGAATCAAAAGGTAACAGCATGCTGAAACCAACGGAGCGACGCCATTCTCTGATATACCCAAGTAAGCCGCTTCGGCTATGAGAGCACCAATTTCTAAAAAAATTTAGCCAGCCTGCTGAGGATTCAGCACAGAAATACGACAAGAAAAATGTGGTGGTGGGTCGCTAGGGCAAACAACCTAGCGATTTGGCTGTACTAGTAGACTACGTCAATAACAGCAGGCTAGGTCAAGGTCAATTTCCAAGGAGAGACCAATCGACGCAGGTCGGTAGCTGTTTCTCGAATCAGATGCCGGGCCAGCCACCACAGGTGCTGATGGCCCGACAGAGGGGGAGTCCTCCTGCTGTAACTTTCGAGCGACGACGATAACAATGCGCATATGCACACAATTTACACACTAATACTCTGCCTATGGGCGGTTTGACGTTTTTCCAGCAATACTAGTATTTCGCACACCTGTGACTGGAGAGAAGTACGTTGAACTGGAAGACCTAGCCCCACGGGGACCAGTCGACCTGTGAATCTCTATTCAGTATCATTGGTGACTACTATCTCTGGTAACTAATATCAATGGTCAACAATACCTCTGACCACCAATGCTTCTGGTACCTCTGATCACTAATGCTTCTGGTATGTATGCTTATTGGGCAGCCCAAAACTTCTATTTACCTCGATTTGGCAGTGCCAGTGAACTTCCCACCTCGTATCGCCCTAACCCTGCTTATGCCGCGATTACGTCAGCTTCTCAGTTTGGCTTCCCTAACTAACCACACAGAACGAGACGCACACGCACATCAGATCAGTTTTTGGCAATTTCAGCGCTTAAAGCTCCAAGATTCAGAATGTGTTTGTGAACCATTAGCCTCGTTGAACGCTACACAGCTTCATCCCCGCGGGTTCACCAAACTATATAAAGGCGCGTATTCCCACCTTTCCCTCTTACTTTCTTTCTCTCCTTTCATCTCAATTACCCCGCGAATTCGTATACACACTATCTATACATATATTTATCCATCTCGTAGTATCCACAATGACAGTCGAAGAAGCTCAATCGTATGTGCCAACCTCTCCTCCGCGTAGGGAAGATACTAATTCAGTCTCAATTGGACGATAGTGGTGTTAAGCGAGACGCCAAGGAAGAAGCAGCTGCCGTTGAAACCAAGAAGCAAAAGTTGGAACAATCCCTCCAGGATAGTGCCCCTGCCGAACTAAAGCAAGAGGCTGCTGCCGGGTCTGAGTCCAAGCAAGAGGTGTCAGCCGAAGCAAAGGAGAAGGACTCTGACGAGACGAAAGAACCAGAGGCCGTCGGGAAGCATGGTTCTGAAGATGCCGAGAAGAAGGACTCTGAGCCAGTCGCAGAGAGCAAAGAATCTGAAGCCGCTCCAGAGGCCAAAGAAACAGAAGCCGCTCCAGAGACCAAAGAAACAGAAACTGCTGCAGAAGCCAAAGAACCAGAAGCTGTTGCAGAAACCAAGGAACCAGAAGCTGTTGCAGAGTCCAAAGAATCAGAGGCTGCTCCAGAAGCCAAAGAGCCAGAAGCTGCTCCAGAGGCCAAGGAGCCAGAAACTGCCCCCGAAAGTAAAGAAGATTCTGTAGTCGAAAAGAAGGAGGAGCCAGTGGCCGAGACGAAGGAGACTGAAACCAAGCAAGAAGAAGCGGCTCCAGCCGCTTCCTCTACAGAAGAGACGAAATAATTTATTATAGAACCAAAAAAAAAAAAACAAAACAAAAAATCTCAATCGTAATCATATCATACAATTTCTAGTAACGTTTCTACTCTGTGTTATACATAGTCCCTCTTCAACACGCTTCGTAAAACAAAAGATAGGCGCCCCCTTCCTCCTTCAGCACATCTCTGGTAGTACACTCCCACACCTTATCGTCGCTGATCTTCCACCATTCGTGCGAGCTAGGAGGCAGAACATCCGGTCTGCCACCAGGCACAGGAGGAGTCGAGGTCCGGCTGCCTCCGTTGCTAGTACTGGTGCTGCTTGCAGTGACGATTTCAGACGTCGAAAGCGACGCCGGAGAAGGCGAAGACCTAGCTGGGTACGGCAAGTTTTGTTGACTATGGCTAGTGCCATTGCTCTGGACCTGCGAGCGTCGATTGTAGGTTGCATCCTTTGGAGGTACGGCAGGAGGTGGTGGATCCTGTTGTTGATTGGAATTAGCATTAGCGACAGGCTGATCATTCACCGAAGATGCTGACGACAGGGTCGGAGTATCCATTTGAGGTGGAGTGGTGTGATTTGATGAGGACCTGGTTCCATTAACACCACCAACAGCAGCAGAAGATAGAGCAAGGGCAGCAGCAGCAGGAGACTTGGTGGCTATAGAACCGTCCTGTATAGATGACCAAAACGACAAATGTTTTCTTCTGAAGCATTCGTAATGCCCAGTTTGGTGGGTTCCTTTGTGACGAACCATTGCTGCCAGTCGATACTTGACTTTACGTCGTGAGGAATTGAGTAGCAGACCACCATTAGAGTCGAACAGAGTTTTGGAGGAAGCAGACCCATCATCGCTATTACTAGTGGTGTTGGCTGGCGAGCTGCTTTTTGACGTTTCTGGAGTGGGCATTGAGTTACCCGATTGCTGCTGATGGGTCGCTGGCTGACCCTCAGGGACTTCAAACAGCTCAATATGCTCTTGCAAAGACACCTTACAAGAGTTTCGCGAAGCCCCATACCCTCCATAGATCGACCGAGACAAGTGTATTGTTAACACTTGTGGGAGCTTGTGGAATGATGTGCTCTTGGCTATAGGACTTGTTACGCTCCGGGGAAGCTGTTGGTCTAATGCGTCCGGCAACATAGCTGGATCATTTTTGAAAGGAGAGAGCTGCTGTACCAGTTCTTGTGGAGATTTTGGATCCTGCAATACATGCATCAGCCTACAGCGAGAGCAGCCATAGTCCTTGACGTATTCTGGAGTTGATAGCTGGGAAAGTAGATCATTGAGTTGAACAGATCTTTTTTGAGGCACCATTAGAGACTGGACCAAGAAGTTAGTTGGGTTTGCTGGAGGGGTGTAGCCGCATTTAGCACAGGTGATTCTGTCCACAGTGGCACCATTGAACGGGAAATCTGGCACTTGTGTGGAGCTGTTAGTTTGATCATTTGTTGTAGAGCTGTCATCGTTTTCGAGTTTTTGAGACACTCTTCTGAGCCGGTCGTTTTCAGTCTGCAAGGTTTCTAGTACTAAATGCAGCAGCTCATGAGCGTCATGCTGGGACCTCGATATTCGTGATTTGTAGATTTTTTCCAGCACTGCCAGTAGAGGCCACGGCGAGAGGGTTTTTGGAGTCAGGATTGGTTCGTTGAGCTCTTGAATCATTTCAGCTAGGGCTCTAGACAGCAGATAGTCGGTAGAATCGACACCCGAAGGTGTGGAGGTGGCACTCGACAGGAGGTTGAAGTCAAACAGATAGATGTAGAATCCCTTGAGAGAGGCTAGGGCCTGGATATTGGAATTGGCGAAGCAGTCGTTGGCTCTGTTTGCCAGGCCTACTGCGTACCGACCCACTTTTTTTTTCCTTCTGAGCATGAGCATTTCGTCTGTGTGTGGGTTTGGCTGGAGAAGGTTGAATGGGTTGAGTAGGTAGAGATTAAGGTTTACTGAGGGACCAAGGATATAAACTAGACCAGCGACACCAATAGTATAGACCAAGGTGCGAAGGTTTAGTTGCATAACAGAACTGCGAGGTGTGTGGGTACTAAGTTGTAGTGGTAGTAATAACAATAGTGGCAGTGGCCCAGGCAGAGAGCCGTGAAGGCCGTAAAAAAAAAAAAAAACCTTTCAAAAAAAGTGGGGGTTAGTAAGAAGTTGGGGTTGAACCTGGATGAGTAATCGGTGTTTGTCCCGCTGAGTCAGCCGATTACGGGAGAGTGCAGTAAGCGTACGTCGGGAGCTTAGTCATCATATCTAGACTGGGAGGGTTTTTCCTTTCCTGTGATATGACACACTCGATGGAATAACAGACTTTTTGAGCAGTGATGGATAACAACAGTCTCAAGCCGCCGCCGCGGACTACACGAGTAGGAGCCAGTCTGTCTGCCAGGCCGAGTTTTCCTGCTGCTGGGTCGATCCAGCGCGCTGGGGCTGCTCGTAAGGGCAAGGTGGCTCTGCAGCCGGGCTTTTCGCCTCTGGATTGGGCTCGGTTGAAGTCGAGTGGCCAGAATTTGAGGGTAAGTTTGTGGGAGAGGTTGTTGCAGTGGTCGTAGTGGTGGTTCAGCAGTTACGATCGGATTGTGGTGGTCCAGCAGTTACGATCGAGCTGTGGTGGTCCAGCAGTTACGATCGAGCTGTGGTGGTCCAGCAGTTGCGATCAAGCTGTGGTGGTTAAGCAGTACAGTACTAACATCAGCAGGGAGTCGACGACGAAAAACTGATCCGTATCGACAAGGAGGAGCTGCAGAAGCACAACACTGAGCAAGACGCTTGGACAGTGCTCCAGGGGAAAGTGTACAACATCACGCCTTATATCAACTTCCACCCAGGCGGCGTCAAGGAGATTATGAAGTGTGCTGGGAAGGACGGTACCAAGCTGTTTATGTACCATCACTCGTGGGTCAATTTTGACAATATGCTGGACAAGTGTCTGGTTGGGTTCTATGTGGCGTGAGAAGCATTGATCTGTTGGGTCAACGAGTAATTGTGTGGGCAGAAGCATGGGTGATCCTTGGGTCCTTAGGTAGTGCTATCGGGATCGTTGGAGCATTGGAGCATTGAATCATCGTTAGGTAGTGCTATCGCGATCGTTGGAGCAATTTATTCACCATTATGTAATACTATCGCGATCACTGGAGATCACTATCACCACCCTCGGGATCACTAATTAGAGCCTCCATTATTGGTATCATCCATTGGCCAATTCTGCCGCTGGGATCACTAATGGAGCTGGTAGTAACCTTATTGGGATATACCCCCACTAGAATAAATCGCAGGAATAATACCTAGAATAAGCGCCAAAATCAATCGATAGAATAACTTTCAGAATAATTCCCAAAACCAACCAATAGAAGAATTTCCAGAATAAACCCCAGAGTAATTCCCAAATTACTCCAAGAATAGGGCCCAGAATAAACCAATAGCATAATTCCCAAATAACTCCCAGAACAATTCCTAGAATAACTTTCAGAACAATTCCCAATTAACTTTCAGAGAAATTCCCAAATAGCTTCCAGAACAATTCCCCAATAGCTTCCAGAATAACATCCAGAATAACATCCAAAATAACTACCAGAATAACATCCAAAATAACTCCCAGAATAACTCCCCCAAATAACCCCAGAAACCACTTCCCAATCACCTACCGTAATATTCACACATCCAGAAACCATTCCCCCAACCAAACCTCCACTACCTCATTCTTATCGTCCTCATCACCTGTCCTAATGCTCCTCTCCTGCGTAGACGCCGATCACAGAGCTCATGTTGTCGGCCTGTGCCAGCAGTTACGCGCACCCGATGGGCGGCGGAGAAAGAACCACCAGAGCTGGTCTCAAATATACGCTCATCACGCTTGTCCCGCAGCCAGAGGCTCTATCACCACTAAGCGCTGCTGCTTGATAGATCGGGCCCCTTCCTTTGACCTAGTAGACGCTGCAGCGAATCAGCGAAAAATTTCCTTCCCATTCTCCTCAATTCTATTTTTTTTTTTCACTTTTTTTTCCTTCTTCTTTTTTTTTTCCCTCTCGTAATATACAACACCACAACACTTGTAAGGTTACTCGGTTTTTTTTTTTCTATCCCTTTAGCTATCTATAAGAAAGAACGAAGAGAAAGCTCGATATTTTTCTAGTTAATTTTTTTTTCTCTTCTAAATTATTCTTTTCTATTTGGTGAATCGCCCAAAAAGGAAATCTCTTTAAGAAAATCTCTCAAGATCTACCAGTATTCTTGTACTCGATAGACGATTTTTTCAAAGAAGGACAAGAAAACTAAATAGAAAGGACATCGATATTCGAATCAACAAAAACCTGGAAACCTCGACTAAAACTCCAAAAGTTCCAGCGTCAAATCACAACATTTTTGCAATGTCAACAAAAAGTACCGCGTCATCGCGTCCACCTCGAAGAGCTGGTGGTAACTCACAATTAGACGAAGAATCAAAGAAACTCAAGTCGTTACATTCCCAAAGCCTATCAGCGCTACAAGAACTATTCCCAGACTGGAAAGAAGAAGACCTTCTCGCAGTGCTAGCAGAAACCAATGGAGAAATCGAACCTGCAGTAATCCGAATTACAGAGGGCCATGCCAGCCAATGGGGTGAAGTAACCAAGAAAAAGAAGGAACGTACTTCAAAACCCAAGCAGCCTATTGAAGATCAACATAAAAAGTCTTTGCCTCGGCGAGAGCGTCCTACTACCAATAAGCCAAGCTCCAAGCCATCGCAACCACAACCATCTACACAGCATCCAAAAAAGAATGTCAAACCTGCATCTAATCCTGTCTCTAGTAGTGCCACAACAAATGGCCATTCCGAGCCCCAGCCTGCTAGTACTGGTACATCTTGGGCCGCCGCTTTGAAGAAAGATCCAAAACCTGTTCCAACAGCTGCTTCCACCATAGTAAACGATAAGCCACTGCAACAGCAACAAGAGCCAGAAGCAGCAGCAGCAGCAGCATCTCCCGAAAAACCACAGCATCAACAACAACAGCAGCAACAGCAACAGCAACAACAACAGGAACAAGAAAAACAGGAAGTAAATACTGCTCCTATCTCAAACGCCGCAGTGTCTTGGGCATCAGTAGCCGCTCCAAAGAAACCAACCCCAGCAGTTCCAACTCCTCAAAAAGAAGAACAAGCTCCTCCTGTTCAAGCACAAGCACAACCTGTTGTTGTTCCTGAACCCGTTCAAGAATCCGTTGCAGCTGCCCCAGAAACTGCCGCTCCTCCTGCTCCAGCTCAAACCCAAAAGCGATCTGAAGTACCTGTAATTCTGCCTCAATCTCAACCAAACATTGACCGAGTCGGTGTTCAATTCGGCTCTCTGAATCTAGACGAATCCGAACAGCAAGCTCAAGAAAACGAGGACTATTATCGATATCAGAACCAAACCCAACAGCAGCAGCAACAACAACAGCCTCAACAACAACAGCAACCACAACAACAACAATCAAAACCATACGAGCAAGTCCCTCAACAGTACGGTTACCCAGGTGGCCAATTCCCAGGTTACTCCATGCCTGCCGATATGTACGACCGAAGCAACTATGCTCAATTCTACTCTCAATTCCAACAACAACAACAGCAGCAACAGCAACAGCAACAACAGCACCAACAAGATTCCTTTGGAAATCAACGATTCGGTGCCGGTGCAACTGCTAACGGCGGTGAGAACTCTGGAAGTCCTTCCGCTACCCAATCTCCAGCTGCAAATACTGTTTCCCCGGGCCTCTCCAACGCTGCTCCAAATGCAAACCCATACCAACAGCACATGAATCCTTATTACATGAGCCCAGCCTACGCTGCTTACTACTACCAGACCTACGGAGGTTATAATCCACAGCAGGCCGCCGCCGCCGCTGCCGCTTATAACCCTCAAGCCCCAGCTGGAGCCACCGGTGGTGTAGCTGGTAACAAGGGTTTCTTCAACCAACAAAGCTACTACGGTCTTGATGCTTACCGACAGCAACAACAACAACAACAACAGCAACAAGGTCAACAAACTGGTGCTCAGGGCCAAACCCCTCAGCAACAACCAAATGCTCTCAGTGGAATCTCTGAATTCCTTCAACGAGATGATGGTCAACAGCAACAACAACAGGTAAACGGTTCTCCACAACAGATCCAGGCCCAAATGGCTGCTGCTGCCGCTGCTGCAGGTCACCATGGCTTCCCAATGCAACAGAACTTGTACTCGTATGCTGGCTATGGACACTACGGACATCCTGCGGCTCATGCGGCTGCCATGCCTCCACCTCCTCAGCAGCAACAACAGGTTCCACCACAGCAGTCGACTCCTCAGGGTCAACAGGCTCAACAAGCTCAGCAAGGTCAGGGACAAGCCCAAGGTCAGGGCAACAGACAATGGGGTGGGTACTAAGCTCACATAAAACAATAGCGAAAATACATGTAGCAAAGGAATGCTATGTGTATAATTGATGCCTCTATAGTGTTTTTTTATCAATAATATTTTTTTCTTTTTTTTATATAAAACATGGTTCACGTAACGCGTGAGAATGTTATGCGTGCCAGTTATATGCGTAGCGAGTGAGAAAAGTGTGCCAGTTATATGTAGTAGCGAGAGAATATGCTATGTGTGCCAGAATTATCTCAACCCAACACAACCTCTTTAGACATATTATCCGATGAATTTTATATTCCTCATTTCTATATATTACATTATTATCCTCAATTATCAAACCCCTAATTAACCTCAACACCTACTCGCTCCTTAGACAAAATATCAACCAACAAAGGCGATGGAGTGTTATCAACAGTGTGCTTAGTCTGCTTGTAGTGTCGAATGTCATTCAAAAACTTATCAAACAGGAATGCAGAATCTAATGGACCTCCCTTGGCCTCTGGATGGAACTGTGTAGAGAAAATTGGTCGTGACACATGGTACATACCCTCATTCGACTTGTCGTTCAAGTTAATAAAGTATTCCTTGTAGTCAGATGGCAACGAACTCATGTCAACAGCATATCCGTGGTTTTGAGAAGTAATATGGCATTTACCAGTAGTCATATCCAAAGCAGGAATGTTGTGGGCTCGGTTACCATACTTCATCTTGATAGTCTTACCACCAGCAGCAAGAGCCAGCAATTGGTGACCCAAGCAGATACCAAAGATCGGCATCTGGTGAGCCTCCATGGTTTTCTTCAAGTGGTATACAGTAGAGGAGCAGTGGGTTGGATCGCCAGGACCGTTTGAAATGAAAATCCCATCGAAGTTTTGAGCAATCTTGTGGATTGGGTAGTCGTATGGGAACACAGTGATGGAAGCACCTCGAGAGACTAACGATCTCAAAATGTTCTCCTTGACACCACAATCGATTACAGCAACATGGTAGTGCTCACCGTTTGGAGTAGCAGTGTAGCTTGGGATGTGGAATGGGGCTTTGGTGGTTACCTTATGCACCAGGTTGATTTCACCAGGATCAACAAAAGCCTCATCTTCGTCAGCATCGTATTCCTCACCGACGGTGATTCTACCCAGGGACGATCCCTGTTCTCGCAAATGGGTCACGATTGCTCGGGTGTCGACTCCAGTGACTGCAGCCACACCTTCTCGTTGGCACCATTCACCTAGCGATTCCACAGCGGTCCAGTGGGAATACTTCAACGCAGCGTCGGCAACGACAATACCGGAGCATTGTACATGAGGAGATTCAAAGTACTTTAGAAGGTTAAACTGATCCTTAGAGTTTGAAGGAACACCGTAGTTTCCGATCAGTGGTTGGGTGAAGACCAAGATTTGACCTCGATAAGACGGATCAGTCATAGACTCTGGATATCCGACCATACCGGTGGAAAACACAGCTTCACCAGATACGTTAGTGTTTGCCCCGAATGATTTTCCGTGGAAAACAGGACCGTCTCTGATGGTAAAAGTAGCACGATCGAGGACTCCGGTTTGATACATAGCAGCAGAAGATGGTGACGACGAGGCTTGTCGGGTCATCATCAAAGGCTTACAAGAGAGTCCTCTGAACTGTTTTAGTGAGTATCGGAGCATGATTTTGATAGTAGTAGTAGTAGTAGTTTATTTATTTTTTTCGAGTAAGGGGTGCACTAGTGCTCGCTGGTTTTCCAAATATGATCAGATAGATAGTCTTGACAAGTGAATAGAGAAACAAAGTTCATAAGCAACAATTACAAATAAAGGGTTAATTGCTGAAGATTCCAAAGGAAAGCAGAAGGACTTTATGCTTTAGTCTTTGGACTTTTTTTTTAGTTGGTTTTTATAAGTATTACTGTATAAGAGAGAGGGAAAGGAAAAAAAAAGAGGATGGAAAAAACGGATTGGTACGTCCTTTTATCTACAAACATGAGTCAATCTTTTGCGAATGACGGGATCTGCGCGCGCACCTTGCCCAAGCACTAGCAAAAAAAAAAATTTTTTAGATAGTGAGAAAGAACCAGTAGTAGTGAAGAATATATATTACAGTAAAATGCTATGAAATTAAAACAAAAAAAAAAAAAAAAAAACGGGTCAGTGTAACTATGACAATTAAAGATTCATTGCGTAGCAAGGCAAAGAGGTCCAAGACGGACCTCAGGAGCCTCATAACATGACTTTGTCAATGTCCGCTCGTTCTTATATGATAGATTTTATCCTCATTCCCGTTGGAGTAGGAAAAGAGGAAAAAAAAGTGAAAAAATGCAAATTTATAATTTAGGAACTCGCGCAGGTAGGATTTGTGCGTGGCCGGCCATCGCCATTGTGACGAGTCTATTTATCCGGCTTGTGAAGTTATTACCAGGTGGAATTAGCAAGCTGTGGATCGAATATTAGCAGGCTGTGAATTGAATTGTTACCAGTGTAGAGTTGTTGAATCACTGCCAGAGCAAGCAATTATCAGGACAATTAGCTCAACCCAATTGTCACCTGAAAGACGGCTGGGGCTCACCAAGATCCAGGGCATTTAGGGCCCAAAAATGATCAAGAAACCGGATCTACTCAACTCTGAGCTGGATCCACTATATCAGCAACTTCCGTAGGTGTCATGTAATCAATTGATCGACGGCCAATGGCCCCAAGCACTGCACAACTATCTTTCCCGGCCAATTCATAGGTGTCATGTAATCAATTGATCGACTGCCAATGGCCTCAAGCACAACAGTATCTCCTAATAAATTCTTAGGTGTCACCGAATCAATTGACCAACGGCCAATGGCCCCAAGAGTCCTGATCAAGTGCCACCAACGGATCGACCCAATGGCCTCAAGAGGCCTGGTCCGCAACAGACACCCCCTCGACACCAGCAGCAAGAGCCTCAACTCCACCAGCATGATCATCCACACCTCCATACCCACTTCTCCATGGAAACGGCCGGTCCTCGCCAAACCCAGCTTCTCCCACGCGACGCAGATCAAACCGTTCATCGAACCAATCAATCAGCTCGACCAGCGACTTGCACTCGTTCATCTCCCGCTTAGTATACTTATCCAGCTCCTCATCAAGCATCTCCGACAGATGGTGCTGCGTCAGCCGGAATGGAAGCCCATACGCAGTCACATAGTGCCAAAACAGCTCAACCGCACGCCACGGGGTGCTCTGGTAGCCTGCAAAAAGAGCTGGGTTACGAAGGATGCCCCGGGCAGACATGACTCCATCGACTCCAGTCTTCTCCACAATATCGCGAACATTGTCGCTGGTGAAGGCATCACCATTGGCCATCACAGGAATTGACACAGCCTTCTTTACCAACGCTATGGCCTCGTAGTTCGGTGGCTCTGAGGACCTTTGGGTCTTCAATCGGCCATGGACCGTCATGAAATCGGCCCCCGAGGCTTCTACCTTGCGGGCAAATGCCACGGTCTCTTCGAGGTCTTTGTGGATTCTGATTTTGACCTCTACGCACAGATTAGGGCACTCGGCCTTGACTGCTCTCACCATTGAGGCCACCAGATCAGGCTGGGTCATCAGAGCTGCTCCAATGCCCTCTCGGACCTGATCTCGGATGGGGCAGCCACAGTTGAGCCCTATGGCATCAACGTAGGGCTCGATCATTTTAGCAGCTCGAGTGATATCTAGTTCGTTCGAAGCTCCGAACTGCGCAATCACTGGAGTGTCGCCCTGGTTTGTTGAGAAGTCACTGTCCCGGGCGATTTCGTTCCTCACAAACTCGCGGGCCAGAATCATGGGTGTGTAGACTATGTCGCAGTTGAAGTGCCGGACCAGGTGTCGAAACGGCAGCTTGGAGTACCGGACCATGGGCCCAGAGATGTGTACTGGTCTGTTTTGGACTCTGCATTTGTTGATTATGCTCAGGGGGTGGTTTTCGGGGGACTTCATGGTACTAAGTTGTGTCTGTGTTGTGTAGTAAGAAATTTTGCGTGAGAAATTTAGTAGTAGTAAAAAGTATAGTAGCAAGAAGAAATTTTGAGTGAGATTTAGTAGTAATGAGAAATTTTGAGATATTCAGTAAGAAATTTTGATAGTAAGAAATTTTAGTAATAAGAAATTTAGTAGTATTAGTGTAGTAAGGAATCTGGTAGTAGTAAGAAATTTTAGAGTAGGTAAGAAATTTTAGCAGTAGGTAGAAATTTTCACACACACACACACACACACACACACACACACACACACACACACACACACACACACACACACACACACAGAAAATTGAAACCCAAATTTTCACCAACTTCGGCCACACATATAACACAAAATGTCCGAACCAGAAACAAAACGTCAGAAGGTCGAGCAAGCTCCTGAGGCCACTGAAATAAAGGACCAGGAAACTGTCCAGACCCAGACCCAGACCCGAACCAACGGCATCGCCCCTATCAAGAAAGAGTTCATCATCGAGATCGCAGACTCCAAAGTAGACCCAAATGAAGAATACAACGACGAGGACGAGGGCGGCGGCGTCCAAGAACGAAGTGCCAACGGCCCAGGAGACAAGAAGAAGCGGGGCCAGAACAAAAACAGAAACCTAACACAGGCCAAAGAGACCATCATGCTCTGTGAAAACATCAAGAACACCGCCAACCCAGCCGACTGCAAGTTCGGTGACTCGTGCCGACGAGAGCACGACATCACCAAGTATCTCGAGTCGAAGCCAGTGGACCTAGAGGGAATGTGCCCAGTTTTTGAGGCTATTGGATACTGCCCAGCCGGACTGCGATGCAGATGGCTCGGGTCGCACTATTCTGAGGGCAAGCTCACTGGAGACGTCCCACCGCCTCCAGCAGAGAGAACCAACGAGCGCAACCGGGTCGAGACCAAAGTGCAGTTCGACCTGCAGCGGAAAAAGTTCAACTTCGAGCTCTCTGTGCCTATGATGGAGTACCTCGAGAAGGAGACCGCGCAGAACAAAAAGATTGCTGATGGTGCGGCGGCCTCAGCCGCGGATTCTGCGGCTGATGCGGCAAAAGACTCCAGTGCGGCTTACATTGAGCCGCCGTTCAAGCCGCAGGAGAAACGTAAGCTCAACTACGACCGGGCCAAGATCCTCTCACCATTGACCACTGTGGGCAACCTGCCTTTCCGACGGCTGATGAAGACCCTCGGAGCTGATGTGACCTTCAGCGAAATGGCTCTGTCGCTGCCGTTGGTGCAGGGCAACAAGTCTGAATGGGCTCTGGCTCGAGCCCACGAGAGCGAGGTCGGTGGATTTGGTATCCAGATTGCTGGAGGCAAGTACTGGCAGACTACCAAGGCTGCAGAGGCTATTGCGAAGCTTTGTCCAGACGTCAACGAGCTTAATCTCAACTGCGGCTGCCCGATCGACCTGCTGTACAGACAAGGAGCTGGATCTGCCCTCATGGACTCCCCCAGCCGGCTCATGAAGATGCTCAAGGGCATGAATCATGTCAGTGGAGAGATCCCCGTGACTGTAAAGATCCGAACCGGTACCAGAGACAAGCACCCTACTGCTGTGACTCTGGTGAAGCGACTGCTCGATGAGAACCAGGTTGGGGCAATCACTCTGCACGGACGATCCAGAGCCCAACGATACACTAAGCTAGCTGACTGGGAGTACATCAAGCAGGTAGCTGATGTTGTTAAGGAATACGACTACAAGGACGGCGCCCAGCGGCCGTGGGTGATTGGCAATGGTGATGTGTACTCCTGGCAGGACTGGCACGATGCAGTGGACAAGACTGGTGTCGACTCGGTGATGGTGGCTCGAGGTGCGCTGATCAAGCCCTGGATCTTCGAGGAGATTGAGTCTCGGCAGTATTTGGACAAGAGTGCATCTGAGCGGCTCGAAATGATTGGCAAATTCGCCAAGTACGGGCTGGACCACTGGGGCAGCGATGCGTACGGGATCAACATCACTCGACGGTTCCTGTGTGAATGGCTGAGCTTCACACACCGGTACATTCCAGAGGGCATTCTGGAGATGCTTCCTCCTAAGCTTAACGATCGACCTCCGCCATTTGTTGGGCGAAGCGATCTGGAAACTTTGTTGGCCTCTTCGGACTACAAGGACTGGATTAAGATTACCGAGATGTTTTTGGGGCCGGTTTCAGAAGGGTTTGAGTTTACGCCGAAGCACAAGAGCAATGCGTACTCGACCTAGGTGTGTGGGTTAGCGATCTTGGGCATCTGGGTCACAAGATTAGACTGCCTATATATATATATATCCATGTGTACACAAAAGTAGTCAATGCTGCACCCGAACTGGGCGCTATATGAACAAGAAGAGCATTAATATTCAGATTACATTCAATTGAAAATCCCAAACACCGTAGCTTCAATCTCCTAATACCGTATATATCCATGTGTACACACAAGTAGTCAATATTGCACCCGAACTGGCGCTTTATGAACAAGAAGCTGGGCATTTATATTCAGATTACATTCAATTGAGTACCAAACACTATAGATTCAATCTGCTAATACCGCAATTCGCTAAATTCAGAAAACCCAGCACTTGTGCTCTAGAAGCTTCTGTTTGCCCTTTTGATCACCCACATCTCACAATCACACATCTTCATAACTACTCCATCACTAATCATTCTTTTTGTCCCCAGCTGGCTCCTTCACCTTGTCCGCAACATCCATGTACTCCCGCGACAAAGCAGAAGCCTGCTTCTTCAAAATCTCAATATCCTTATCCTTCTTCTTCAACTGCTCCTTCAGTTCCTGAACCTGCTTGCTCTCACTTCCCTTGGTGCCACTGACACCGCCCTTCAACTCTCCGCCCATTCGGTCCTCAGCATTCATCAAATCAACCACCAGAGTGTACGTTCGGTTCAAAATCAACGACAAGAACAAAGTGAACCCACAAAGGTACATGTTTCGTTGAGCATAGAACTTTCGAGCTTGCACTTCAGTTCGGTCAGTTGCCACCATGTGGTGCTGGGTCATCCCAGGACCGTCCGAGTACATGTTGGACACCTCGACCTGGACTCGATAGACTCGGTTCACAGAGTCAATGAAAAGAATCAGTATGAATATGAATGTGAACCGCAACGAGTACGACACTTTAGCCAGAATTGCACTGGTATGGAGAGTAGTCAACACCTTCTTACGCAAAGGTCGTGGTAGAGGGGTTACCAGGAACAAGAATGAAGCCATTTCGGCCACGAGAATCACAAACACCTACCGACTACAATTAGCTTTTCTTTTCCCCTTATGCTTATAGTACACATACAAGAGTATAATACAAAGTCATTCTTTATTTTTCCTTACTACGGTTGTTCTTTTGGAAATGCTTTGTGTTTTTTGGTTTTCAGTTTTTAGTGAAAGGGTTCAGATTGTCTCCCAATATATATTATTTTTTCCTACTTGTTTCTCCTGTGCCTTATTGTAGCAACCTTCTCACAAGGCTCGCCAGCCACACAGCAAGCTGTGAGCACACAAATTCCACAAGGCGGCGACAACACCAACTAACTGCTTGTGTGTAAATAATAGTCACAAAACTACTTTTCAAATATAACAAGATTCATTTATACAAGTAACCTACATAGACGTGATCAAGTTATCCTAAACTCGCTCGGTAGCATTGAAAAAGGTCAAAGACTCCTTGACTCGAGCAGACATGGTCTTCTCACCTTCTCGTACCCACACTCGTGGATCAAAGAACTTCTTGTTTGGAGTGTCACCACCCTTGCTGGCAGAACCAATGGTGGTCATCAGGTTGTCTTGCTTGGCCAAAACGTAGTCTCGGACACCAGACAAGTAAGCAAATTGCATCTCAGTGTCCAAGTTGACCTTGCACACACCGCTGGCAATGGCAGTCTTGAATTCTTCTGGAGAGGATCCAGAACCACCGTGGAACACCAAGTACAATGGGTGCTTCTTTTCGGTGCCAAGTTCTTCTCGGGCCTTTTCTTGGAATGTGTTCAACAATTCTGGCTTGAGGACAACGTTACCTGGCTTGTACATACCGTGGGTGTTACCAAAAGCGGCAGCAATGGAGAAGTTTGGAGACACTGGAGAGAGAGCCTTGTAGACAGCATAAACATCTTCTGGGGAAGTGTAAAGAGCGCTGTTGTCAACACCAGAGTTGTCAACACCATCTTCTTCACCACCGGTCATACCAATTTCCATTTCGAGCCATTGGTTCATCTTGGCAGCACGTTCGAAGTACTTCTTGGTGGTAGAGATGTTGGTTTCATGGTCTTCTTCTGACAAGTCAATCATGTGGGAAGAGAACAATGGTTCACCGTGGGCCTTGAAGTGGGCTTCGTCGGCATCCAGCATGCCATCGAGCCATGGCAACAGCTTCTTAGCACAGTGGTCAGTGTGCAAGATGACTGGGATACCATAGATTGGGGCGATGGATCGGATGTAGTGGGCAGCAGCAATAGCACCGGCAATTGAGGCTTCTTGGTTGGTGTTGGCGACACCTTTACCGGCAAAGTAGGCGGCACCACCTTGAGAGGTTTGCAAGATGATTGGAGCCTTGTTATCTCGAGCGGCTTCCAAAGCAGCTACTACGGTTGAAGATGAGGTTACGTTGATAGCTGGGATGGCGAAGCCTTTTTCTTGGGCGTAGTCGAACAACTATGGTTTTTATTTGTTAGCAATTGGAATAATTGGTTCATCAAAAAGAAAAGTAACATACAGCTCGAACGTCGTCTCCGACAATAACACCAGATTTTCGTTGCAAAACGTCAGTACAGGAAGGCATCTTTATTATTTTTTTTTTTTTTTAGTTGTAATTGAATTTCAAAATTGCTGTGATGGTTAGCAAATTATATTTATACAAGAAAGAAGAAGGGAGAAAGAAAGAAAAAAAAAAGAAAGAAAGGAAAAAAAAAAGAGTCAAGAAAAAGGAAAAACTCATGGGGCCACCGGAAAAACCTTTATATGCAACATAACATCATCAGGTATAAACGCATCTAAGAAACAAACACACAAGCGTGAACAAAACCAAAACTAAGTGAAAAATAGGGTGATCTTTCGTTGTTGTTTTTTTTTGGTGGGCTCATGCGCTTTGTGCTTGCAACCAAATCTTCTTCTTGTTTCTAGAGTGTCCCAGCCAGAAACCGAAGTGAAGCGGCGCGTCTAATCACACCTGTTTTTTTTTTCTTTGCGCTAACCTTTGATTGGATATTGATTATGTATAATATTACTGCTAGGCAATAATAACCGTAACCCCCAATTCTTTTAACTGTTTGAGTTTTTCTTTTTATATCTTCCTCTCCCACTGCTCCATTCCATAACTACGAATTGCACACATACCTATAACAAACTGTCTGTTGGGGATAGAAAGAAAGAGAAAAAAAAGAGAGAGAGAGTCAAGTTCCCAAATGGAAAATCGTGTTCCTTTTATAACAAATCAATGGGGTTAGGGTTTTGTGTGGGGTTTCCGACTAATTTTCTGTTTTCCTCACCGTCAAGTACTCCCTTGTCTCCGTGACATTTTCGTCCTTTGGTTGCTAAGCGCGCTATGCCTTAGCCGGCCGGCATTCGACTACGGAAAACGGACCACTGGCGCACGAGACGCTGCTTTCTTCATCTGTATGATTGTGTGGTTTCTTTATCTGTGTGATTGTGTGATTTCTTCATCTATGTAATTGTGTAGTCTCATCATCTATGTAATTGCTTAGTTCACCATCGGTGTAATCATGTAGTTTTTTCACCATCTATGTGATTGTTTAGTTCACCATCGATGTGACTGTGTACTTTCATCAGCTACTTATTTGTGAAGTTTCACCATCTATGGGATTGTTTAGTTCACCATCTATGTAATTGTTTAGTTCACCATCGATGTACTTGTATAGTTCACCACCTATGTAATCATGTAGTTTTCGCTTCTCAACTCTTACGCGCTGCCAGCGATCTCTGAATTCTCTGTCTCAGCTTGAGGAAAAAAGGCTTCTCTAATCGCTCCTCCGGCATGGTCTCGGACTCGTGCTCAGTCTCCAGTGATAATTCAAGTCCCTGGAATGGCGGAGGATCCTCGCTATATACATCCGGACAGAGATCCAACCATTGGTAGATCGCTTCTCGATTGGACTTCTTTTTGGACCGGCCGGTTTTCGAGTACGTAGGGCTTTTTGGTGATCTGGACCCATCATCACTGATCTCAACTTCGTGATGCGCGTCTAGATCATCGTTACGACCATCGGTGGATGGCGGATGGATAAAGCACACCACCTTGGACCCATCGTCATCTTGGAACTCCACAATTTGATCGTTATCTCGAAACTCCACCGCCGGCAGGCGGTTCTGGGTATCTACTGCAGCGCTGTTGGTGGCGCTTGCACCATCATCGGTGGTATTCTGATTTATGCTATTGGTATTATTGCGCCGGAGCCGATCTCTCTCGGCAGCGGTATTCACGCAATCACAGCTTTCAGAGGGTATATTTACATCACGAAGTGTTTCATAGCTACTATTATCATTCTCTAAGCGCATATCAGCAGAACATGAGCGCATATCTATCTTGATTGTGACTAGTTGTGAGTCAACAGCTGATTCATCATGGCCGCTTGATGCCGTATCCCCTGTGCGGCTGTTACATTGGGTATAAATATATGGGAGTGGCCTCTTGTAAAGTTCCCCACCCGCGTGATACCAGAACCTCTGAATACCAGAACTGCTAGAGCATCACCGAAACCTTCCAAGACCTTTAGGTTAGATTTGGGGGAAAAAAATTATCGGAGAGATACGCGCTGTCTTACAAAGAATCTAGAATCGCATCAATGCCAGAAACATTCCACGAAACTGAGCCTCTGACGGAAGATCAACTATGGAAATTCGTCACAGAGAAGCTAGGGTCCAGGCCCAAATCAATCCATTCCCCTAAACTGGTGGCAGCATACCACAAGATTTACGTTATAGAAGAAGAGCAAGACCCCACGGGGCGAATACTGTATCTGAGAGTAGCCCGGCCAGCTCTTCCTGCATCTAAAACCCTCAACGAAGTCGGGTGTATGAAATGGGTCAAGCAAAATATAAGCAGCTGCCCATGTCCCGATGTAATTGCCTGGAGTGCCAACACAGACGAAATTGGCTATGAATATGTGATTTTGGAAGGCATGCCTGGGGACGATATGTCAGAGATCTGGGCCAGGTTACCAACCAGTGGCATTGACAGCATGATAGATACCTGTGCCAAAATGTTTGTAGAAATGGGCCAGCACACAATGGATAAAGTAGGCGGGTTGAAAGTCGATAACACAGCTGCAGGCCAGATGCTTGTTCCGGGCCCGGTGATTGAGGAAGTAGCATACGAATCTGAAGTGATAGAAAAACACGTCCCTAGAGAAACTGGACTAGACTATGAGAATTTGCAAATTGGCGGGCCATTCGATACCATTAGCGATTATTTAGGCGCCCGTCTTCAGCGAGATCTGACTATCATAAATGCCCACAACTCATGTGTGGAGTTGCGTGAGACTCTAGCTGGTAAAATTCAGCGGGTGTTGGCCAATCTGCATACTTCAGATGTCCAGCGACGAGTTAATAGCAAGAGGCTCGTTTTGGCTCACCAGGACCTCCATCTAGGGAACATGCTTTTTGACCAGAGCCGTAACAAGCTCTCTGGTGTTCTAGACTGGGAATTCTCTGGTGTTACTGCTATCGACCAATGGGTGAGGAGGAACACGTTTGTAACAATGTCATTAGACTCACCTGTGGATGAATGGAGAGAGCGGTTTTTCAACCAGGTGAAGCAGTTAGATCCCAAGATTTGGGAAGAAGCTACGGAAGTAGAACCGGTCAAGGATAAGCTCAATTCAATTGTGAGCCTAACGTTCTGGTTGGTCAAATGTACCGTGACTGGCACTCAAGAGGAGGATCGAAAGCGATGGATGGGCATTTTAGATGACACGATCTCAGCGTTTGAGGCCCTAATTTAGGGCTACAACAGCCTTCGATAATGGGAAGAAGCAGGAAAATCATATAGATTTACCATTTAGCATCGATGTAGAAATCAGCGATATACCATTGGTATAATAGATCGGCGATATGATATTGATACAGAAATCAAGGTTATAGCGTGATTGCTGTTGTTACTCAGTCCTAAAGAATGTATACATTCTGCATGGCTCAAATTACTCAAAAATAGGTCTGCTCCATCAGACCTCATCTTGATCTGGAATCTCTGGATAATCACCAACCTCTTCATAAGCGTCGACCTGATAAGTCTTGAATTTCCTAGCAGGAACCTGTCTCTCGAATAGGATGTCCAGCTCTTCAAAGGTTCTTCCTTTAGACTCTGGTAGCCGGAAAATGGCCCATACAAAGCAAGCCAGACAGCAAGCTGCCCAGACCAAAGCCGATTTCCCTTTCATATCACCCGCAGTAGGGTTTAACATATAAGGATTCACCACTGCCCCAACTACAGTAACTACATTATAGGCATTTCGCCCCAGTGCGACCGTTTTCTGTCTCAATCTCGTAGACGAAATTTCTGCAACAATGGCATAACAAACCGGGCCCACAGACATATCATAAAAAAACGTGAACACCATCAATAGACTCCCCACGGTGTACTGGGCAGCTACATTCGACTCCGGTGCAAATGCTACAAATCCCATAGTAATCAGGATCAGCAATAGGATCCCCAATCCCCAAACATACAATGTTCTTCTCCCAAAATAGATCATCAAGAACCATGACAGAAACGTCCTTGCCACGCCTAACGGACCCTGCGCTAGTGAGACATTGAAAGCCTGGTGTTCATCAATACCGGCTTGCTGGAGTAAATAGACACACCACCCTTGATAGAGCCCACCGCACAGAGTCTGTGCGGCCCATGTAACACATGCAATCTCAGTCCTTCTCAAGTCTGACCCTTTGAAACAGTCCATATAGGTGGCACCTTCCATCATTTGCTTCTCTCGTTCGTTGGTATGTCGCATCATAGAGACAGTTTGCTTGGTGTCAACCTGATCTTGCTGACGAGTCAACCGAGTGATAGAGCGCTCTGCATCCTCTAACCGATCCTGACGTACTAGATACCAGGGACTCTCTGGTGCCAAATATATCAGGATTATCAAAGGGATGGGCCATACCCATTGCAATGCAAATGGAATGCGATATCCCCATTCGGAATCAATCTCAAGACAGCCTCGAACAACATACCCTACAATAAGACTTCCTAGAACCCAGGCCATGTTCACAAATACAGTCAAGTAACCTCGGAGTACTAGGGGGCACACCTCAGATGCGTAAACCGGTGCACTTGTCTGAAAAACCCCCCATGGTATACCACAGAGTATCTCTCCAACTAGTAAGGTCTCAACATTGGGGGCAAAAAACAAGATAAAGATGAAGCCACACACTGCTATCAGGGCTCCAATTAAAACCCTTCGATGGCCCCAACGGTCTGAAGCATACCCGTTGATAAAGATACCAATTATTTCGCCAACGTTGGCCCCGTTAGAAAGTCCAGACTGCCAAGAAGCTGATAATTGAAATTCGCCTGGGCTACCAGGAACTGGTTCCCCATATTTCTTTTGAAACTCAGGGAACGCATAGAAACTACCTAGCAAGGAGATGTCGAACCCCTCCATAATTAAAGTGCAGGATATGATCATTGACCACATGCATGCCTTGGGGTATAGTTTGAAGCCCTCAATGAGCCCCATACGGTGTTCGCGTTCAGTTGCTCGTCTGCCTTCAGTTGCAACTTTCAGCCATTCCTCAAGTTTGGGGTCATTATCATTGTAGTTATTGTCTTCACGGATCTGATTATCAGTATCTACACCTTTTTCTCGGCTCATGGTATCTGCCATCTTATAATTTCAAGCAATTGAGGATTGGCAAATCTACAGCTGGGGAAACTCAATTCCATTTATATACACCCCAATGGGATTGCACTGACATCCACAACAGCAAATTTAAGATGCAACATCTCTTTCGATAAAAGCTATCGTGCAATTTGTGGGGTTCTGGCATTTTGGAGAAAACTGATTGGCTAGAAATCGGGCCGGCCAACCTAGCGGCTTCTCCGCTTAATCACAGCCGCACGGCTATGTGCCCATCGTAAGCTATACAAAATCTCCATTCTGTCGTCTTCACCAAAAGCAAGAGCGGAGTTGTTGCAGACATTTTAACGGCCCGTTATCTCGGTGAAACAACAGTTTACAGTTCTGCAACTGCCAGGTGAGCTATTGTAGTGTAGTGATGAATCAAGTGAATGGTGGGGTTATCTAGATTTGGGATCAGGTGGACGACTGTGGGGTAAACCTCTTTTATCAAGGACGAGGGTCTGAAAGAATTAAGAGACTGGGAAAATATCGAGGCCAATTAATTAAAGTAACCTTTGGAGTCTACAGACCTAAAACCTCAATTCCCATCCCTCACAAACTCTCACGCCCAATCCTGAAATGCCCTCATCGGTGAGCTTTACGGACCAAGATTCTCCACCTTGACTGACTGTAACACTTCCGCTGATTGGAAGAGACGCACCTCCAATGATTTGAATGGCATTAATCTTGACTCCCGAAATATCTCTCTCTGGAGATCCCTCCACTCTTGAAGTTAACACGCCACCAGAATATTCGAACTGGCACAGAGCATAATTGCCTCGCTTGTATGCATGGGACTTGCCATCATCAACATACAATTCTCCTTGGGCAGTGCCTGCCTTAGAAACAACCACTACCAAAGTGTATGGGTCGTTAGACATGGCACCTGCTGACTTCCTCTCGACATCTTTTCGAGCGTGGATGTGTCCACCTCGTGCAAAAATCGGCAACTTTTCCAGTGGCATGGAAATCTTGTGATACCCTTGGCCCTGGTAAGAGACTTTACCACCTGCAATGTAGTCGTAGTATACTTCGCCATCTGGCAAATAGAGATCCACGCTATCCAGTCCCTCTTCCAACACAGGTTTGACTAGAATACCTGAATTCCCCACAAAGAACTGATCGTCCATAGCATATGTCTCCTCATTAGTAGCGAAGTCGTAAAACATAGGCTTCATAACTGGGGTTCCCATAACGGAAGCATGATAAAATGCAGTGTAGAACACCGGAAGCAAACGGTATCGCAACTTGATGGCATCCCGAATCAACGAAGTGTATGGGTCACCCCGGGTCCACGGTTCACGAGGATCAGTCTCGATGTGGGCGTGGCCTCTAAAGAAAGGGTAAAACGCACCAGCTTGGAACCATCGGGTCATCAGCTCTGGAGACGGTTCTTGGAAAAACCCAGCTGTATCAGCTCCTATTTGAGGCATACCAGAGATGCCGGCGGTCATTATCATGGGCAATGAAGCCCTCAAATGTGACCAACTAGAAAAGTTGTCACCCGTCCAAGCTGCACCATATCTCTGAGATCCAGCGTAAAAGGACCGGGTCAATATGAAAGGTCGCTCATCAGTTTCCTTGTATCGCTCAAGCAGCCCATCATAAGTCGACTTAACAAAAGCGACTCCATACAGGTTGTGCAAATTTCGATGTTCCCAACCACCGTAATGAACTGCAGCCTTGTCCATAGTGTTCTCAGGAGCATTGAAGCAGGATGGCTCGTTCATGTCGTTCCAAATATGCACATTTGGGGCCCCTTCACAGTAGTTTTCTTTCTTGTGGAACCCACTCCATGCTTCATGGCCCTTTGGATCGAAAACATCAAGCCACACAGATTCACCCGGCCAGCAATGGCCCCGAATATCCTTACCTTCTCCGTCTTTTACTAAATGGCCATTTTTGCCCTTAGCACTCAGCGTATCGTAGACGTGATAATTTTCGGTGCCGTATTTCACGTGAGGGTCAATGATGGTGATTAGTTTCCTGTGATCGCCATCTAATTCGTCACACATTTGTCTGACATTTGGGAATTGCTTCTTATCCCATGTGAAATACTTTTTATTCTCGGTGTACTCGATATCGAGCCATATAGCATCATATGGGATATCTTGGTCATCGAACCCAGAGTTGATTCCCAGAAGCTCATCCTGTGTGAAGTAGTTCCATCTACACTGATGGTACCCAAGCGAGAACTCCTGGGGCAGTTGAGCAAAGCCAGTCAACTGACCGTAGCCCTTTGAGATATCCGCAGGGCTATCACCCAAAAACACTACAAAATCAAGCAAGCCAGCCTCTGAAATCCAGTGCGAATTACAAGACTTCTTTTGTTCATTTTTGCTCAAAGAAACGTATGTATCCGAGGCATTGACCCAAAAGAGCCCAGTAGAAAACCCATCGGGCCTGTGGGCTTGCATGAGTGGAATGGATCCATACAGCGCCTTGGGGCTGTCAATCTCATATTCAAAAGCATCCAAGTTGAACAGCCGATATGGCTCGTCATTATATTCCTTGGAGTCTTTGAGCGAGATGCCAGTAGAATGCTCTGGGATCCCGTGCACATGCTTGTACCCGACAAATTCAATATCCATAGCAACAGATTCAGGTCCGTGCTTTTTGACGTCACGATGTTGCTTGTATTCATCTTGCCACATTCCAATATTGGATTCATAGGGGCCCAAGCACGAGTCCCCGTCGCCAGGATCTCTATAGTGCTCAAAATTCATCAACTGCTGACCATTGAACACCAACTGATCCTGTCCATTTCTCTTGACTATGATTCTCAACGGATCATATTCTACCAACATCTCGTTATCGCCAAACTTGTACGATGCAGATCTTTCGTTTGTCACAAGTTCGGGTTTACAGTGTTCGACCTCCTGCAAGGCCCATTCGTCGACTAGATTGTACCTTTGCTTAGCCGGGGTCTTGCCATCACGTCTGGCGATCTCGTCAATGGAAAACCTAACAGAGTCTGCAGTGAACTTGACCGTAAACTCCAATTCAGGTGACCCTTCGACCTGTTTGGTGATTTTTCCACCATTATCATTTACACTGGTTACGGTGTAAGGCGATTTGAACTCCGGATCGTTCAATATGCCACTAGCATAATGCTTATTTCGTACGTAGAATGAGTTCTGACTTGCGGTCTTGAACAATTCTTTGTCACCAGTAGGCTCGACTTCGACAGTTACCATTGTTAAAGCAGCTTCTTCAGGACTAATAAGTTAATAGTTGAAGGCATAAGCAGAAACTCGACACTTTTTATATCCAAAGCCCTCAGCTATGGAGGAGTATGAGCCGCTCAATCTCGGACCGTAATATTTCTTGGCCTTTTCTTACACTACACACACTTAGCCGCCCGATTTACCGCGAAGCTGACCAATAGAATTAGAAATTCTTGCAAGCGCAACTAAACTCGAAAATAATTTACGTCTATTACCCATTCGAGTATCGTGGGTCCTATACCGACCACAAGTAGTCTATGGTTTTAATGTACAATCTCCAGCCGGTGTGATGTTTACTGTCCTCACCTATCACAGACCTAGCCTCAAGAGGGGTAATTTAGACAAGGCTGAAGGGTCTAGAGCCCCGCTTCCCGAATAGAAAAAAAAACAAAAAAATGACTGATCAGTCATTTCCTACTCCACCGCTATGAATGGTTCGTCAGGACATTCAGTGAAAAAACCAATGGAGAGAAAACCACACAGGGCCTGTATGGCCTGCAAAACCCGTAAGGTCAAGTGCAATGGTAAACACCCTGTATGCCAACAGTGTGCTCACCTGAACCTGCGGTGCGAATACCCTCCGGGTCAGCTTTTACAAAGTCGACCAAGGACCAAGAGAGGAGGAATTATCACGCAATACAAGAAAAGGCCACCTACGGCTCCAAAGTTGGAACCGAAACCCAGCAAGTCATACGACACGGAATATTTTCTGTCACGGCTTCCAGCGTATGAACAGAATATCTATCCAGTTTTCCCTATCATCACACCGGCTGAACTTCAGGATTGCATTCGCAAAATGAATTCGGTCCGTGAAGATGCGGCCCTGGTGTATGCGCTTTTCGCCGTAACAGTAGGTCATACCAAGGCTGGGGGCGATGTGGCTGATGCTTCGAGTTTGATAGACTTGGCTTTAGATTGTAAAGGGGTGCTGAAGCCCAATTACGTGATTTGTATTCGTAGCATCATCACAAACGTTGCGATTTCGAGCTGTCTGGTGGCTTCTAATGATATTGAGATCGCATGGCTCTACCTCCGGGAGGCGGTGACAATGGGTTCAATTATAAAGCTAGATGAAGATGAGCCAGCTCATAACGAGAGCTCAGGCGGTGGAAATCCAGAAATCATCCTGGCAGAACGTGCTCGGAGACAGAGATTGTACTGGATGCTCTATATCCACGAGCGATTTATGGCAATTCATTTCTACCGGCCCGTACTACTATCTCCTTTGCCAAGGCTACCGGTGCGGGACCCCTTAATTCCCAAGGGCGTCCATGATGGCTTTTTGCAGATTATTAAGCTGTTCCGGTTGGTGGATGGCAACTTCATCAAGGCTTATCTTGGGGGAAGCCGTGTAGGTGCTACTAGTAGTACTGCTACTACTGAAGAAGAAAAGCATTTCTTATCTTCTTTGCCAGCAAGGGAAACACAACCTCCAGTACCAGCGGATCATGCTCCAGCTGAGTCCTCGTCTGATGTGAATCCGTCTTCAGGAATCACCAAGACCTGGATTGAACAGAAGCAAAACGAAATTATAGGTGCCGAGGCTGAAGAAGACCTGGAATCGCTTACTGAGATGCAAAAGGCAGATCTAATAGTGACGCAACAGTGGCTGAAAATGCTAGTCTGGCAAATGGCCATGTCCCGGTACTGGCTATCGACGGGAATTTCAGAAGGATGCATGTCTTTACTTTTCCCCGTTCAGATAGCTCACAAACTAAGAGTTATAATGTCCAAGTTTTCCGACTCATCAATCGAGGTACATGGATCTGCTATCTTGCGAAAGCTTTTTGAGCTGTCGATAACTATTGCTGATGTTATAATTCTTATCCCTGCTAAATCACTAAAAGAGTCGTCAGATCGAATTGATGATTATATGTGGATTGCCAACTTCCTGCTGCGGCAATCTTCATTCACATCTCTTCAAAAAGAACTACTGACAGAAAAACTTGCAAAGGTCAATTCTATATACCCTCAGTCACCCACTAGTCGGACAGAGTCTCCGGGCGAATCATCCCCCGGTAGTGAGGATCCTTGGCTGACTTTATCGCGGTCGTTCATAACGACAAATAATAGTCCGACAAACACCTCGTATCTTCCAGAAAGCATTCCTCTGGTTCCAGACTTGAATAATCTCAGTGAGATGTCTCAGGGGTTATTGAACGAAATGAATTACCAATTGCAATAGAAATCCAAAATTGCATAACATTAAAAATATATATATAGAGAGAGGTATATATCTACTTACTAACCAATAAAAAGAAAATTAAAAGAATTGAAAACAGTGGCTCGACGAATATTTGAAGAAAGTATTCAAGAAAAAAACTCACCAAACCACGACTTACAAGTCAACCAAGAAATTGGATGGAGCAAGACCGAACCTTCTAGCACCCAAAACTTCAACTTCCCACCATCCGTCAGCCTGGCAGAGGAGTACCAACAATACGTCGCCCTTTCTGAAACTGACTTCTTCAGGAATAGCTTGTCGATAATCATATGCTGCTTTGCTATATCGCAAAACCTTTCTACCGTCAGAAGAAACTGTTGGCAACGTACCAGATCGTTTCATCTTTGGTCGTTGGCTATTCATGCTACCACCACCGTTACCTCCGAGATCAACTGCTGACTTGCTTCTCCCTCGCAAATGGTGTTGTGAAGCGACATATCCATACCCATCATCGCCGCCATAGGGGTTCGGTGACGTTGCTCTAGGTGGCTGTTGAGATTGCTGTTGGTATGGGTTTGGAGATGCAGAACGACGATAGTTTTCTTGTGGATTCGGAGATGCAGATCTTCGATAAGGATCTTGTGGAATTGGAGAGGCGGATCGACGGTACCCATCTTGTGGACCTGGGCCTGGTGCTGGAGAGATCGATCTGCCTTGCTGTGGGTGATATGGTTGCGGAGATGCGGCTCGAGCCTGCTGGGAGTGCATAGATGGATGCGGAGATGTAGCTCGTGGAGGCGCGGCTTGTGAATGCTGATAGTGTTGTGGTTGCTGTCTATAGTCGTAATCTTGTTTCATTGGCGAGGCTGATTTAGATCTGCTGTGACGATATCGGGGAGCTTCTTGCTCTTGTTGATCGTACTCGTCGTAGTTGTAGTCGTGGTAGAATGATTTGGGTCGTTGTCGGAGGGTTTGTTGGGGTTCCATGTCGTGGTGATCTCTCAACTCGACCTGAGACTTTGGTCGTGGAATTCGAGCATTATACTGCTGCTGTTGTTGTTGTTGTTGCTGCTGCTGCTGGAACATCTCTTGAGTCTGGTTGTAGTACTTGTTCGATGTGGACTCCATCTCGGTAGCAGTAAATGCCGGTTGTGGTGGTACCAACGCGGACTTCTGCTGTGGCGGTGGTCCGCCAAAGATTTGCTGACTGGCTTTCATTGGGCTCACTGGAGCAGAGTTGGAAGGTACTCGAGATTTCTTAGCAGTTCCCTTGGCATTTCCACCGACCGAGCCGTACCTAGAGTGGGTTGGAGTGGAATCGCCAGTCTTGAGCTTTTCCAAAGCCATGACCAATGGATCGTCTCGAGACAAACTTTTGGTAGGAGAATGAGATCTGGATCTGTTGTCAAATGGGCTCTTGGAGCCACCTTGACGGGTGCTTACACCCAAGTCAAACATGTTTTCGCCCATGCTCAGCACTGAACCAGGAGTGACAGTCTTTTTGGAATCATCTCGGGATTTTGGTCCACCACTGCCATTGAAGCTTCCGGTGCTACCAGTGCTTCCACCACTGGCACCAAAGGATTTAGCTGTGACAGTGTTGCTGTTAGGTGAGTTCCAGCCGTTTTTTTCTTTCTTACTTCGCCGTCGGAATGGTGATGCCCAAGTTCGACGCTTTGGCTCGTCAGTGATTTCAGTCTCAGACACAGACGAGATTGAAGTGTTGTTCGAGTAGACAGAACTGTTTGGTGAGGATGTGAAGCCATGCATAGGTGAGCTATGAGCAGTGGACTGCTGGTCATCACTTGGGTGAGCCAATACGGGAATTGAATTGTAGTCTTCCTCAATGTTCAAATGAGGAGCTGATTTAGAAGTCACAGGAGGTCGGATAGTTGGCACAGAAGGTTCCTCCCGAAGCTGAGGCTGTTCGGGTTGTGGATCTGGCTCATCGTGATGTTGTTGTTCTGGTTCAAAATCGGGCTCATATTCCTCTGAAGATGAAGACATGGTCTTTTGCAATGGAATGGTTTCGATTTTTGTAGATTCAGCTGGTTCAGGCTCATTTGCTGCATCTGCATCTTCACCATCAGCAGATCGGGTAAAGTGGGCAACCTTGTATCCCGGTTGGGTTGAGTCTCTGCTATAACCCTGCATGAAATTTACGAATTCTGGAGGGTCTTGAATGTGATTTCCTGTGCTCTTTTCACGAACAAATAATTCAATATCTTTGGTAACCTCGCACTTCTCCAGTGCTACTCGAATGTTTTCACACCCTTCGTCATCGCTGACACAGACTGTTGAAACAATGTTTGTATAGGCCCACAGGTTGGACTTTAAGAAGTTTATTCTTTCTTCTTCTAGATCCTGAAACTTGTCACAGGCCAGTTTCCACTCCTTGTTCCACCGATCAATGGTCTCAGCCAGTGTTCGGAGTGAATTCTGATAGTCTCGCTTGGTGTGATCTAGAGTTGCTTGAACTTTGTCGAGTTTGGCATTATTTTTTTCCAGTTCCTTGCCCATGAGCAGGTTTTGTTGAGCATAATAGCCATTAATTTTATTACAGTCACCTTCAAATTTGGCACGTGCTTTTTCAACAGCTGCATTCTGGGCCTGTTTGGCCTTGTTGAGCTTTTCTACGGTGCTTTGAGTGGTTTTCCTTCGTGATCGGAGGGAAGATGAGAAAGTCTCGAGGGGGACATCTAGTTCAGCCTTGAGTTGTTGAGCAGATGATGCATGGGATTTGCCCATTGTCTCGGTGTTCGTTCGAATGACGTCCAGCGCCTGACGAAGACTACCGGATTCATTGGAGCCTAATCCCTTTCGTGATAGAGCTAGCAATCGCTTGGAATAGTCTTCTTCGATTGCGACTCGTTCTTTATAGAATGAGTGAACCTCTTCGAGGC
Organism: Blastobotrys attinorum; assembly: GCA_030564265.1. Classification (NCBI taxonomy): domain Eukaryota; kingdom Fungi; phylum Ascomycota; class Dipodascomycetes; order Dipodascales; family Trichomonascaceae; genus Blastobotrys; species Blastobotrys attinorum. The sequence goes on from JAJLUM010000069.1 coordinate 57,571, forward strand.
ATTGTTTGCTGTGATGCATTTTTTGGAGCAAGTTGGTGACACCAGTGTCATCTTTGCCCCAAAAGTTGTTTGCAAAAGCTACGTTATCTGGATCAGACATTTGGAAGATTCCAGTGGTTTGTAGATGGGCAAATCAGAGGATGGATGGATGATGATAAGATACTAAAAGTTGTAAATAGTATGTCTTCAAGATGTGATTATAAAAAGGAAAAAGAATAGTAATAATACTAATAAGAAAGAAATCGATTTCACGATAAAGTAAAAATCGATAGAAGAATTGTGTATGTGTAGTGGAAAGGAAAACAAACAGTGATGGTAGTGTATTAGTACTTTACGAAGACTTTTGGGGTTATGTATGTTTATATATTTCCGGATTAGGAAGGTGGCCGCATGGGGAGCCGATCATTTTGGTCTACAGTGCAGATCTATCGGTAGGGCATATTAATGTTAGTTCTATAATAGGGGATTTAATTGAGGAATATGTTCAGTCAACATATTTAAGAGCTATATATGATGATTGCTGTGGGTCCAGCCATGTTTTGGGGGGTCAATGGTTATACGGAGTTGAAAGACAGAAAATTGCTGAGTGAACCAGTTAGCTCACTGTCTAATAAATCACCTCAGTACAATCGATCAATAAGTGGCTCCTAATTATTATTTTTGAACAACTGTTTCTGTATACTTGTCTTATTAAAGGGCCAAAACCCATGTCTAATGAGAAAGAGATTTGTAGGAATCGTAACAGGGGTGACCGATGATCATGTAAACAGTTGTAAACAGATTACATAATCTGAATTATCTGTGCGGCTCGCTGTTGGTAGCAGGGTGATTTCAACATCCGAATCACCACGCAGCGGCTCGACAACGAGTATACCCAGTTTATTGGAATATATAAGGATGCATAAACGACATATGCTAAAGGAACTATATACATTTGCTAAAAGGACTATATATTCCCTCTTAACGGCCTGTTTTAACACAAGCGTTCTCCAATTTACGCTAGAAGCCTCATCCCGTTCTGCCCCGTAGAGTCATACTGTAGCTATGCATGATAAATCAAGATAATATGGACTATCATATTATTACGCAATGAATAATTTATAAAAATTCTCTAAAAACTATAGTCAAAAGGTAAATCACTAACACAAAAAGAATACACCATATGTAGGAACGGGTATGGTGTACTACGGAGGATCGGTCCCTCTCAGAAACACAGTCACAAATTCACCTTCCTAAATAGGAAATAAAAAAGACGACCCGCGCAGATTGCCTAATTCTCACCCACTCACCACCCCAATCTCCAACACCTTTTTTCAATCCAACTCTTGGTTCAATATACTCACAAACATCAAACCATAAGCAATGTCCAGCGCTACCTCAAGTGTTGTTACTCGAGAATATACCATTCACCTCCACAAGCGAGTATGTGTCTAGCAGTTGTTCGTTCGAGAATGAACAAGAAAAAGCAGAAAAAAAAAGAACAAAAAGACTAACAAAGATAGGTGTTTGGCGTACAATTCAAGAAGAGAGCTCCTCGAGCTATCAGCGAAATCCAAAAGTTCGCCACCCAACAAATGGGCACTAAGGATGTTCGAATCGACCCACAATTGAACAAGGAAATCTGGAAGCGAGGTATCAAGGGTGTCCCAATCCGAATCAGAGTCCGAATCTCTCGAAAGCGAAACGACGAAGAAGGAGCCAAGGAAAAGCTTTTCTCCTACGTTCAAGCCGTCAACATCGCCAATCCAAAGGGTCTTGAAACTCAGGTTATTGAATCCAAGGATGAGTAAATGTATCATATGACTTAATGTTAATATTCAATATTCCAACTGAATTTAGACGCTGTGGAGCAGCGTCTGGTGATGTCACTGTTGTGTATTCTTTCCGTGATATCAATTTTTGTTCCTGCGTAGAATTCCTAGAAACTTTTCCCCTTTATTGCTCCCTGCTATTTTGTGCTAGAACTGGTGTATGGCGTAGTTTTCAATGTTCCCCCATGCTGTGCTATATAGAGGAGTCTATTTTTGTCATGTTCCCGTTTGTATTTCAAGTCTTGTTGGGCTCTTCGTACTAGAAAGATATACGAATTAAAATCGCTAGTTCTAAAAGTGCTATATATGCTAGGAATACTAGTGCTGCTTTTGTTGTATGCACATAAGTCCTTAGCTCCTCTTACATAGCTTGGAATCCCGAACTCACTGGGTATAGCTATAAGGCTTGTGGACCACTAATACTTATAGACTCCTGACTTATTCACCTTACACACTTGCTCATCCACTACTCCTCTTCTGCTACAGAAAGAAAACACCTTGACGAGTCTTTGGTTTTTATCCTTTCCGTAATGTATAAGAAAAGAAGAGCCAATGTCAAAAGCTTAGGCACCATGACTACCATATGCTTAGTCATACTTTGGGTTGATGATTACTAATCGTAGACCTCCATCGAAAAGCCCATTGCATATGCTAGGTATTCCACCTAGGGGTAAAGCAGTTCTCAAAGTTCGCTTTGAAGCTGCTCTTAGGCTTATAATAATAGGAATACAAGCCCACGAAAAAGGTCAATTTAAAAAATTGCTTATTGAAAGAAAGAAATAATAATAATAATTATATTGTTATTATTATTATTATTGTTATTACTCCCTGCTACTACCACTACTACTCCCTGCTCTCCTCTCCGGTAAGGTATCACATTCGTACTACTGTTCAGACCCTGTGTACCCATAATACAACTCGAGGGTCCCTCACATGAGACCCTGCTGTCCGATTTCAAACATTTGAAAAGCAACAATCCATTTACCAGATCGTCACCCATCACGGCAGCAAATAAAGATGATATATTACACCCAGATTCCAGATCAGATTACCAAAAGTTTACTAATTCCAACAAAAAGAAAATCAACAGGGCTAGCAGCTAAGGATAAAACATGTGGACAAGGAGCCAAGTTGAGGAGCAAGAGGGGAAGGCGGTGGACTTCAGCCTGGAACTCGTGGCATATCTCCCTCCTGTTCGGGCCTAAGGATCTGTCATATGAATAAACCAGCAAAATAGTTCCTGATTCAATCTGTGATTCAGATCGAATAAGTAGAACGGAAACATTGATATCCTAATAACCTATTCCGTTCTATATGAAAAGTCGTCTCTCAACAGTCCGTGCGACACAGCAGTGTGTGGAGAGACACTCTTCCATATGCTGTTCTTCTTTTTCACATTACCGGATATCTGCTATTCTTCACATTGCCGGATAGCTGATGCCCTTCGTGTTATAGCAGAATCCTCTTCCACTGCACAGGTTAAGCTCCTCTTTTAGCACAATTTATCCACACCTGGAAGAAATACAGGGAAGAAATAATACAAGCTACATACATCGTTAGATAGCCTGCACGAACCCATTTCCGATAAAGCCAGTCATCAACCGACACAATGAGCCCTATGTACCAATTCTTGGTAGATCACCGATCCTACAGACCAAAATCCTGAACTAGATCCGACTTGTGGGTTTCTCTGGTGGGGAAAGCCACAATACCTCACGGAGCCCGGAGATAGATCGGTCCCGCTGCTCGATGGGTCCAATCCAATACTTCCCTTGCTAAGATAGTAACCGCAAAGCCCGCGGCGCGGTTACGTAAGTTACTGCATATATTATTACGTAATCGGTGATCCCCAATCTCAAGTACTTGGGGGTGGACAACTGAAGTCTGGGCCCACTTCTCTCAGCTGTTAGCCAATCACGGGCCACCGGAGATTTCCAAATCACCAGGCCCCCGTGAAGATCATTCCCAAGGCTAAACATGCGGGGCGGGAGAAACAAGGTTAAACCTGTCATCGTGATTTGTAATTATTTCTTCCTCTGGCCTCTGACTTCTCCACATTTACATACTACCATTTGTCCGAGAAGCACCCCACAGGCAAAAAAAAAAAAAAAAAAGGTAGTGATTCTGCCAGAGTCGCCGAGGTCGCTCGATATGGCATCTCATCTCGAAGTATGAGGGGACCTGGTAGGGCTTCATAATTGAATCACCTGAGACGTAGAGTGGATGGTTCGCCGTGAAGGGCAACTGAGATAGTATCCAGAGTCGGAAACCGATGGGGAGATGGAGCATCGCGATCCTAAAGAAAGTCGTAAGTGGTATACTAGAGCAGTATTTACTGGTCTAAGAGAGACATAAGCTCATAAAAAAAAAATTTTTTTTCTCTAAATCTACATGAATTGGAGAGGCATGGATTATGTCCAGTCAATAATCCTCCAAAGCACGGAACTTAAGCTAAAGTACGAAGAGCAGATCAAAAAGTCCAAAAGAGAAATCCAAAAGTAGATCAGGAATGGTCGACTAGACCTAGCTGTATTTCTTTTTTCAACTCTCTCGGGCTTCACTTTATATGCCTTTTTTCGTACATGCAGAGTGGCCTTGCCCCTCATCTCAGAAAAAAAAAAAACTTATTTATGATTTCCTGTCGGACATCAACGCGAGAAAGCAAAGCGGAGTTAGCTCAGCTCTCCCTGGCTACTCTTCTGACAACTATATAAAGACTCTAATTTCCCGTATCCGTACCTTTCTTATATATTTAAAAGTAGATAACTAAAATTCACAATCGAATCTTATCTTCCTCATCGGATCACAACAATATCCACTTCTAGAACCTAATATATCCAAAAACAATGTCTCGAGTAGATGAAGAAATGGCCATTGGAGGTGACATTGTTGCCCCAGACCTCAACAACTCCAAGCAACAACAACCCGTAGAAAAGATCTCCAGAGTACGAACCTCGGGAGCCGACTCTGAAACTGTGCACATTGGAGATACTGTGGTGAACAAACATGAACTGGTGGAGGCCTTCAAAGGTATGATCAAACCTGAATCCATGAACATCAACAATTTGCCAAAGCGAGAGTTTGGTAATCCAGCTCCTCTGGGGTTGTGTGGTTTCGCATTGACAACCTTTGTCCTTTCCCTAGTTAATATGCATGCTAGACATGTAACAATCCCCAACGTCGTGATGGGCCTGGCCTTCTTTTACGGCGGAGCTGCTCAATTGCTCGCTGGAATGTGGGAAATCGCCTGTGGTAACACTTTTGGTGCCACGGCGTTTGCTTCTTACGGAGCTTTCTGGCTTTCATTTGCAGCAATCAATACCGAATCATTCGGTATTGCAGCTGCATATGAGGGCGAAGAAGAAATGATGGCAAATGGAGTTGGCTTTTTCTTGTTTGGTTGGTTCATTTTCACTAGTTGTATGGCTCTATGTGCAGTTCGAACTACTGTGTGTAACTTTGCTTTGTTCTTCTTCTTGTCTATCACTTTTTTGCTACTTGCATGCGGTGAGTTGACTGCCAAAGTGGGCGTTTCAAAGGCTGGGGGATGGTTCGGTCTCATCACTTCCTTTATTGCTTGGTACAATGCGTTCAAAGCAATTGCCAACAAGGAGAACTCGTTCCTGGAATTGAAGGATCGACGAATGCCAGGTAATAAGAAATATGACTAAGTAGTCTGGTGACGGGACTGGGTTCTCGCCCCTCCTCTAAGTCTTCCGGTAAAACCCCCAGCTCCTCCGGTAATTTATTTAATGTTTCATGAAGTATGGTAGTGTAGTTTTATTGCTTTACTTTTATTAGTACTAATAAACTCGTTTTTTGCATAAACCTTTTCCAGAAAATAAAAACTTGAGCGTCCCACCGATAGACCCTGTAAAACAGGTTCTTTGTACAATTCCCTTGCTATTTCTTAATCACAGTACCTCAAACCTGGTTCAGGAATTGTGGCTCAAATCTTATTCAAGGGAATTCTAAAAGTTTCGGACATGTCCTAAACTCAAGAGAAAATGTCGGCTCTCAGCCGCACCGCCGATCTGAAGATCATTTGATGCCACTCATTTGATTGTGCGTCGCTTTTCACCCCCTTGAAGAACAAGAGGAACTTAGGACATGTCCGAGGAGAGAAATCGCATATTGGTGGGGCAAGAGCAGAGATGGTAAGTCATACATAATGGAAAAAAAGCAAGACGAAATGGTTTTCTTTTTGAACAGATAATGGGGATTTGGTTTATCGTGATTTTTATCTGCGTGACACCTCAATTATGGGTTTCCAATGATGATTTGAAATATTTGTGGTTTTACACACATGGGTTTAACTTTGTTCGGTATCGGTTCGCAGCCTGTTTCAAAGTTCTCTGTTCTAATTCTTCCCTTTACACTATCTCCTTTTTCGAGCCGTGAAACCTTGTTGTTGCCATTTTCGTTAGCAGGATCTACAGTAACGTTACACCAGATCAGCTTGCTAAGCCCGCAAAGATTCAATATTTTCTTGCTTTCATATAGTGAATCTGTGCATACACGAGAACCACCTATGCGTCAGATGCGTCTGTAATTCTTCGGAAAAAAAAGGTGGGTCCGAGGCACCAATCCTGAAGGGCGATCTGAAAAATCCAAATATACCAGCAAACTAATAAACCGAGCTTTTATCGTTCGGATGCGCACATTAACCTGTGTATGCATACATAAACGAACAGATGACACATAGAAGACGGTAAAAAGAAATATTAACTCTCTATACGAATCTGTACCTAATGTGGTTTGCTCGGAGCGGACGAATTTGTGGAAATGAATAGCACCTACTCTAACAAAATATAACGTTAGGTCACGCAATGAAAATAATAGAGTATCAACTCTACTTTATTACTTCGCCCAGCCAGGTATACCAGTGAAATTGAAAAAGGGACCCGAGTCCATGGGCCATCGGCCAACCCCGGTGGAATCAGTAGACGACCCCTCTCTCTCTCTTTCTCACTCTGGCGTATGCTCACTGAAGGAAAATAAAACACGAATCTATTAGAATAAAAAGAGTGCCTGAATAGCATACTCGCTTTTGCAGAAAATCCATCTGAAAAACCTATTGGTACGTTTTTCGGGAGCACACCAATCAGAGCTTCACATCTTAAGACACCCTACATATTAGGACCAAATTAGAGCTATCTACGGATTCGGATAGTAGCTTGTCAATAGTCAGGAACGAAGGAGCGACGAGTTCACTTTATTCGGATACTACGTCCCGTATCACTGATTCAAACCTCCCGAAACGTAACGTTCTAGGGTGCCAAATATGCTTATGGAAACCCGAAATTAACCGAGCCGATCTGACACTAACGAGTCCGTCTATACTACCACCATGAATATCTTGGGTATCACGGAACCTGATATCATTTTG
>JAJLUM010000070.1:7492-72304 GCA_030564265.1 Blastobotrys attinorum
TTTTTTTTTTTTTTTTTTTTTTTTTTTTTTTTTTTTTTCGTTACCAATTGAATAGGCTCTTTATGAACACTCTTTTGGGAACTCGTTTCACTTAACAAGGGTTCCCCTGAGGTTACCGAGATCACGGACTCCATTTGATCGATGACTTGGCTTCGCTACCAAACTTTTACTTTTGTTTGTTTCTAAACTTAGATGTCACATCGAGCCGCATATTAGTGCATGGAAAAATTTGATTTTGTTCAAGAATATTGGCTTGTGGAAATTGCTTCTTGGCCCTAAACTATTACTTTAATTGACAAATATTTGTGTGTGACCTTGTATTATTATGCTACTTATTTATATGTTCCCTTCGCATTTCGGTAGTCAGCCGTTGTTATTATTATAGATTAATTTGTTTCCTTTTCGTTAGTGTCTTTGGCCCCTTTTAAGGCATCAGAGGAAGTCAAGATTCGGAGTCCAGTGTTGGCAGGAGGTGCCGGGGTAGGAAAGATCAAATCCGGCTCATGCTGCTTTGGAGCACCTTCTTCTCCTGTAGACGAAGGGCCTGCTGGAGTGACATCCTCATCGTCATCCTCATCGTCGACTAGCCGTGGGGATTCAGACGTCTTTTGCTGGTCCACCGCATTGTACGGTCGAATAGGTGGCCTTCTCATCACCTGGAATCCCGTATCAGTTGAAGTACTTTGATCATCTACACTCTGTTGCTTGGACTTGAGATGCATAGTCTCTTTGATTCTGTTAAAAATGGATCTTCGCTTAGATCCGGACCCTTCAGCTACTTCGTCTGGTTGCTGTAGGTCATGCATTAGTAAGTTAGAACTGCCCACGCTTTCACGCTTGTTCTTTGTGGTATTATAATTATTATCATTGAAGTTGTTATCGATACAATTGTTGTCGTTTTCGTCATAAAGTTCGTTATCATAGTCATCATCGTAGTAGTAGCTATTGTTATTCTCGGCAGATGATCCTCTTCTTTGAGTGAAATAGATATCAGCCTCTCGAACTGCATAATTAACTTCCTTGTCAGTTTGCTTGTCACTCTTGCTGTTCTTCGCCTTGCCTCCGGTAAGGAAGGTGAATTCATCATCTTCCTGGCCGTTGTCCGCATTCTTGTCGCTCTCAGTGGTGGCAGATGATAACGGTAATCCATTAGCCCAATCATGAGAACTATGCCGTCGTGGTTGCTGCCGAGGCTGTCTAAAGAACCCGTTGTTATTACCATGCACACCACCAGCAGAAATTGGATTTGGCGAGATTGGCGACATTTCAGATGGTGAAGACACAAAGACGTCATCAAATACTGAGTCTCTGTGTCTGCCATCAATTGAAGACTTCTTAGTAATCGAAGATGTGTAAGTAATGACACCACCGTCTTTGGTGCTAGATTTACGTCGTTTACCACCTCCTGCGGCAACTACAGCAGCTGCGGCAGTCGCCGCAGCTGTAGTTGTAGAAGCTGGTGGTGGCATCGACACTTTGGCCATAGCTGCTTGGTTACTTAGTAGAGCATCGGGAGTGGTAGACCCGGTATATTCAATGTCATCTTGAATCTTCCGTTTAGACAGAGCCTTCATTCCATATGCCGGCGAGGCATCTGAAGAATGAGCTGTTGCCGCTCCACTGAGTCTTGCAACCACTTCAAATACAACTTGTATGCAGTGAACAGCACAGCTGAGAATCACCAGAACGTGAATCAGTAGGATCACATATGCCGTCCAACCTCGTACGACGTAATTGACAGTCATTGAGTTCACAAATGGAATCATCAGAAATATTAATACAAACCGTATAACAGTCCATATCGAATGGATGATGTTCATATTGGTTGAACGGTCGAAAGGCTTTAGTGCTACCAGACCCAAGAAGTAGCACAGTTCTGAAACTGCAAGTACAGTAATTTGAGCTAGTCCCGAGTCTTGGAGAGCACCAATAGCAATCCCCCTGACAAAGGTGAGACCCAAATCGGCTACAAAAAAGTTGGATCTCGCCTCGGTGTACGTATTATAAAATGGTCCATAGAGCATCATTCTGCCGAGATCGTCGAATTTTGCTGCTCTGGTGGTGGTCCAAATTTTGTATCCGAGATAACCACCGCAGACAAGCCATGCTAGTAGTAGTATAGCTGCAAACACATTGCTAACTACTTTAGTGTCTTGGCGGCCAATAATGGAGAGCTGGAATAGACAGAACGTTATAAATGGGATGCCAAAGAGAATAAAAAACACTCGAATGCCAATCGAACCCAAAAATTGCCAGAATTTACCTCTCAGGTCTTCCTTATCATTTCTAGCTCTTCGGTAGATCCAGGCTATAATGTAGCCGATTGCGCAAAACGCCAATAACAATCCTATAATAACAAACAGCCATACAATAAAACTGGGCCAAATATCTTGGTCACTGTTCAATTTGATAGTTCTAGCCATTTTACTGAGACCAAACTGGCCATAGATTGCGTAGAGGTCATCGTGGAGATCACTTTTTTCTTCGCCGGCAAAATTCATACCAAACAGTAGACAAGACCAGGAGATTGAGGAGAGGACTGGTTGAAGAAACCCCGGGTAATTTAGGTTTAAACAACCGGTCAAAAATGCAAATTGTAAATATCGAACAAAATCGAACATGCCTGGGGTAATAAGGCGAATAGAGTTACTGTCTTGACGATAATTTGATGTTGAGATATAAACATTACTGGTACCTGTCCATGGGTTCCATACGCAACACAGGACATATACCAGACAGAATGCCAAAAATATCGCCAGGATCCCGAATATAAGGATATACCAGACGTAATGGGCCAAAATCGGCGATACTTCGATAGACACGCATCCTTGCACTTGTGCATTGGCAGCTGTGTCGAATATATAGAAGGTGGTATCGACTGACACACCTTGGTAGGCATCGGTCAGATCGAATTCAAACGTAAATGATGAATTGCCTTCAAATGGGCAAGAGCCATCTACGTAGTCACAGAATCGTTTATATGTGTTGTATATTTGATACTGCAGTAGTTGGGATTTAGTTCTTAATGTGGTGTACTTGTTTGTGGTAGGGTTAAGGTCTTCAATATTGCCGTTAATAGCTTCACCATGTACGGTGAATTTCAGCGTATTATTTGTGTCTGTGTCATGGTTGATGTAGAATGCTTCTACCCCAGTGGGTCTAAAATATGAGCCTGAACGAGGGATAGTCTTTAAGCAGTCTGTGAATTGTACTTTTACTGCTGCACAGGATTGTATTATAAGAATCCAACATGCTAAAATCAGCCACCACCGCTTCATTAGAGCACAAAGCATTTTTTTTTTTTTTTTTTTTTTTTTTTTTTTTTTTTTTTTTTTTTTTTTTTTTTCAAGTGATGGTCTGAGCGATTTTTATCTTTCTTTTCTTTCTTCTTCTTTTAAAAAAAGTGACACAGATGACAATTTATTGGTAAATTGTGTATTTCTCTTCCTTTCAAAACCTTAAAAAATGCTGCTCTGTGTGTATATCTCATGCATGTCCTTGAAACAGAATTGACCCCATTCACTATGAGTAATAAATAATTTGTCTAATAAGTACAGTCTACAAATATAAAATATCGGTGAGATATTTTGAATATAGACCCTTGTTTGAAAAAAAAAAAAGCTAAGATTCGGTGAGTTCACTAGGTTTGGTAGTTAAGATTCTTAATCACTTAACTAGCCCCGAAAGAGAGCTTTAAGACTCCACAGTATACTAGTCCCAGAACTGTAGCTGACTTCTTTTTAATAGACTATTAGAGCTATCAAAAAATGTTTAACAGTGACAAGCCAACTGTTTGAGCAAGATTTGGTCGTTGTGTGATGTTGAAAAGCCTATGTGAGTGGGAGAGAGAGGTACTAAGGAGCAGGAAAAAAAATGGAAGAAGCGGCAAATAGTACTGCAAGTACTGATAGTTTTGGTAGTAGCTTACGCGAATCACATAAAATTTCAGTTCTCAAGGAAAAATAAAAAGTGCCTTCCCCGACCAAATGGGTTTTGCAGCTGAACCATGTCATACAACTGTGGGAAAGATCGACAGAGAGCAATGGAAAAAAAAAAAAAAATAAAGCAGCTGCAGGTAAATGGTGCGTTTTGATTCTGATTTTGACAGTTATCCACTTGATGTAGTCTATGTTCCGGTCACTCTACGAGAAGATATATATATCTATAGACAATCATACTGTACCACAGATCTTCTTAAAAACAATCTTTGTTATTCTCAAAAAATTGCCCACAGATCTTTATATCTATATATACCACACAGAAGGGGGGTAGATAGAAAAAGAGAGAGGGGCAAGCCATAAACTCCTTTACCTTCCATAACCGTCGTCGCGTTCGTGCATTTGGCACTCACCACGAAGCCAAGGCTCCCGCCGCCTTTTTCTTACTGGCCCAGAAAAAAAAAGAGCTGAGCGAGCTAGAAAGAAAACCCATTATTTTGGAAGCGAGGTGTCCCGGGCCTGATTGTTGTAGTGGACCACGAATGTACTACCGTATTAAAACTTTTTTACTGTAAAATTTGGAATACATGTTGGAGTGGTTAGGGTTTTTGTGCCGCGTACTGTGCGGCGCAAGTACAAAATATTGGTTCTCGCTGGACGTGAGCCGTACCGAGATTGGGCGGTTCGATAGTGAGAGCATTGTACGGGATTTATGACGGAGAGACATTGGTAGACGGCTCTCATTAGTAGCGCGTATATCGCCGCGTTTATTCATCTTAATGAATTTGCTCTGCGATATTTGCTAGTGGTACGTCATATCTGTAAAGTGGTTACTAGATATACCCTATATATGAGCCCCTAGATTTGTCCAGACGAAAATCCTGTTACTTGTATTACATGAACGCATATTCAGCACATTCAATGCCGATTCTGGCGGTTGCCGTATTGTCCGAAAAGGCAGCTCTGGGGTTTGTACGGCAGGTCATCATGTTCCACCAACGTCATGCTTTCGTCGATTGTCATTGGAAGGAGCATAACACATCTAAGTCTTCACAGATGGATTATTTAGACAATTTGAAATAAGGCTTGCTGTTTGACTTCGAACATGAACCATTAACAACCAGCTGCAACCGCTTCTGGGTTTATTATTTTCACACGTGGTGTGAGGCCACCACATCGTACAATGATTTGGAAACTATTCAATGTAGATCATTTTTGATTCTGATTTTTACAATAACTGAAAATTGTATGAAGCTCCATTATCAGTACCTTAGTATGAACTATATAGATCCAAAAGCCCAAGCGAACTACCAATACTACAAAGGTGTCATTTCTTGTAACCCCAGATTCCGTTATCTCAGAACCTTAAAAATCCCATATGCTGCCAAAACCACAAATACTAATAGATTAATTGGTTATCTATTAAACCCCAACTGCTGTGCTTATATTACTATTGCCGTGCGAGTTGCGATGTACACATGTGTCTCATCGTCAGCACAGCCCCCGTTCCACCTCCAAAAGACCCACACAACACATACAGAGACTGGCCCAGCTCACACCTCAAACTCACATACCTAATCTTTTACCTCCTCCTATTCAGATTTTTTTTTTTACTCCATCACCAGCTAATCATAAAAAACCACTATAACTACAATGGGAAAAGCAGCAAGTAAACTATCAAAAGAGGAGCTGCAAGAGCTGAAAAAGGCTACTTATTTCGACCGAAAAGAGCTACAGCAGTGGTATAAAGGATTCCTAAAGGATTGCCCCAGTGGCCAACTCGACAAGGAAGAGTTCCAAAAGATTTATAAGCAGTTTTTCCCGTTCGGCGATCCCTCGACATTTTCAGAGTATGTATTTAACGTATTCGACAAGGACAAATCAGGAACGATCGATTTTAAGGAGTTCATTGTCGCATTGAGTATAACCTCTCGGGGCAGCTTAGAAGAAAAGCTAGTGTGGGCATTCCAACTTTACGATATTGACAACAACGGGCAAATCAGCTACGACGAGATGCTGGCGATTGTATCGGCAATTTACAAGATGGTTGGGTCGATGGTCAAGCTACCTGAGGATGAGTCGACGCCGGAGAAGCGGGTAGCTAAGCTTTTCCGGCTGATGGATAAGGATGAGTCTGGTGAAATTACTCTAGAGGAGTTTCGGGAAGGGTCCAAGGTTGATCCTACTATTGTATCTGCATTAAAACTTTACGATGACTTGGTATAGCAGCGGATAGAGGTATATGTGACGTAGTTGAATGAAGAATGGCATCTGGAATAAGGACTATACACCGCAAGGGGTCGGTTTGTGGGATTATCTTCCAAAGTTAAACCAAAGAGAAGTAGAATTTGTGATAGTTTTTTCTCTGGGTTATGACCTGGAAAAGATGAGAGAACCAACAGCTGGATAATTTATTACTCCTATATTTCAAGTACACAAAATTGATCAAACTGTTAATAATGTAAAAAGAAAGACAATATGATAGATCTGATAAAAGCGAAACGATAGGATCTGATAAAAAAAGACTAAAAATGAAGAGATATATTTCATGACCATCTGGTATTATGAGACAAAAACACTATTCTATAAATCAACCCTTACTGCTTCTTCGACGAAACAGTACTAGCTGACAGTACCCCTGGCAGTGGGTCGTTCCCAATAGACATCATCAGCTTGATCCCTGAGGCTACTGCTAACAAAATTCCCAGGCCAGTCCAGAAAAACATTTGGAACTCCACCGATACATCCTTCTTCTGGCATGAATTACCCGCCCAGTAGGTAGTCTTCTTTCGCTCTTTATCGTAGGATGGCTTACAAACACATGCATAGTTGTTGCCTCCCACCTTGGCACAGGATCCATGACCAGAGCAATTGTTGGTCTCTGATTCACACTTTTCCTTGGAACTATGCTGGAAAATGTTAAGATGGGGCCCCGTGGAGACGGTTGATTCACTAGAACCAGCAGATTCGTCCCGTTTAACGAAGCCACTGATAGAGCATGCATCTCGCGGAATCGCAACAATCGCCACCCTGAATGGACCCGCAGTCAATTCCTGTAGTGATTGTCTTAATGCTACCAATGCTTCATCGTACTGCTTAGACGATGGCGCTTCTCTCAAACTGTCGAGTCGCACAAACGCTGAATCCCCTTTATACAGGGCGCTTGTGAGAGACTCAATCTTGACCAAATCATGGTTCACTACAGAATCGAACAACTCGTCTGCTTCTCCTTCTGAACCACTTGTAAAGCTGTCCTCCATATTGATGAGGCTTCTTCGTTGATGCAACGAAGTCTTAGAGGTGACAACATCCATGCCTTCAACGATTGCGGTCCTCAATTTACCACTAATCTCTTTGAGATGTTGGCTGAACTGATCAAACAGACCCTTGAAGTAGTCCATATCTGGCGAGCTTTCCAGTCGATAAGAGGGCTCGACAGACATCAGCTCACCCTTGTTGGTGTCTACTCCGTCTACTACTACCACGATATTAGAGCTACTACCCCGATTAAAGATAGATTTCTTGCCCACGAGAGCGTTTACCAATCTGGCATCACTCTCTGATTTGTACTTGTGGAATCGACTAGTCCCTGCAACATCGGCCAAAACTAGCTGGTTTTGATCGAGATTGAGTTCAGGGGCGGAAGAGTCTTCGAATGAGGTGTGCTGCTCTTTGTGACCTTTGTATAAATAGACAGATGCCGGGTCACATGACGATTTTTCGGCAGCAGCAGTTGCCAAAGTCGCAATGCCAGCCAAAACGTATGCTCCTTTCATTTTTTTTTTTCTTTCTTTCTGGTTTCTTGAATGAAAAGAAGAGAGACTAATTAAGGAGTGAATTTATTGGTGGTGATAGTTAGAGGTGGGTGGTAGTTGTTTCGTTTGTTTTGTGATGGGACTTTAGGCTGGATGGGGTTACCCGGATGATTTTTAAAGAAAATATCCGTACTGGAATTTGTCTTTCAAAGGAGCGGCTCCGACCTTTCATCTGATCTCTCTTACCAAGAATAAAAGAAACATGCATGGAAAAGTGCAAATTGGCCCTGACGTGCCAGAACATATTCAGCAAATACGAGACGAGCGTAGGGAACGGATCAAAAACATACTAGAAGCTCCAGTACCAATAACAGCACCAATATCAAATGCTGAACCAGATCAAGGATCAAAATCTGCTTCAGAGTCCGAGTCTGAAGATGACGACTTCGGTCCAAAGCCATCAAACGACAACGACGAAGAAGCAGCATTAAGCCGCTTGCAAGAACGATCACAATTGAGCGCAAAAAATCAATCACAATCAAGAGCTAATTGGCTGTCCGAAGCCTTAGGCGAGAGCATAGAAAATAACTCCGAACTCCCCACGCTGCAGCAGAGGCATATTGGTAAAGACGAGAATCAGAAGTCTGATTCAGAAGAAGAGCAAGAGCAAGAATCCGAATCACGCCCCTCTCTTCTTGAACTACATCGGCAAAAACGAGCAAGGGAGAAAGGTGTAGATGAGTCAACTCTCAAAATGAGTGGTGTAACCCAAAGCTCATTATCCAATGCGGAACTCTCTTCTCAATTCAAAAAATCTAAAACAAAATAATACAAAACATACAAAAGAGATCGTACTAAAATACAAAAAAGGCGAATAAGCTAACGAACGAACGAAAGAAGAAACAAGGAGACAATCCAGACCAAAGTTCTCCTTTAACCAACCCACGTTCGAGCATTTCGGAACAATTGGATCCAAGGGCCCTCATCAAATTCAGCATCCCGTGGATACCATGAGTTGCCCTCTCGCATGGTAGCTCGCTCTGGATGAGGCATGATGGCCAACACTCGGCCGTTAGGTGACTTAATACCAGTAATACCCTGTGGAGATCCGTTTGGATTGAATGGATACTTTTCGGTAGGCTTTCCATAGTTATCAATAAACCGCACAACAGTCAAGTTGTCATCCATAAATTGCTTCTGCTGATCCTCCGAATCGAACAGAGCTCGGCCTTCGCCGTGAGCCACTGGGATTGGAATTCTTGAACGACCCATGCCATTGAAAAAGATGGATTGGCTGTCTTGTGGCAGATGTGTCTCATCAACTACTTCCACCAGTACGGTTCGACCTTCGTATTGCTCAGAACTATTTCGTTCAAACGAGGGCCAATTCTCACAACCTGGAATCAAGTCTTTCAACTTGGACAAGAATTGACAACCATTACACATGCCAACTGCGAATGTGTCTTTTCGTTCAAAGAATTGTTTGAATTGTTGTTTGGCATCCTCGTGATAGAGCACACTCTTAGCCCACCCTTGGCCAGCACCAAGAACATCACCATACGAGAACCCACCGCAAGCAGCAATACCTACAAATCCATCGTCACCATTCAAAGTAACTCGCTTAGATAGAATGTCAGACATATGTACATCGACAGCTTTGAACCCGGCTCGAGTAAACGAATAGGCCATTTCAGACATACTGTTCACACCTTGTTCTCGAAGAATAGCCACTTTAGGTCGATCATTGAATAACTTGGAGCTATCCAAGCTAAATCCAAGCTTGTATGCCAAACCAGGATCAGCATTGTCCAAAATGCTGTTATACTCTTGGTCGGCGCATTTTGGATTGTCTCGTAGTCTTTGCATTTGATACGATGTGAATGCCCAAGCTTGTTGAAGTGCAGCTCGCGAGTCCTGGATAACCAACTCACCGTTGTATCTGATTTGGATTGGCTGATCTTTATTATCCGAGTTGACTGAACCAATTGTGCTAACGAGTTCGCTTGGCACCCCATTATCAACCAAAACTTTGGTGAACTTTTCGACGTCACGGACTTGGAATACAGCTCCCAATTCTTCGTTGAATAGAGCAGAAACAGCATCTTGTTGGCTGTCTCCATGCAAATCAATTTCAAGTCCTGTTCTGCCGGCGAATGCCATTTCCAAAAGAGTGGTAGCAAGACCACCATCAGATCGGTCGTGGTAAGCAGTAACTAGATCTGCATATTCATCCTTTTTGTGCAACGATTCCAGAGCTTTCAAAAAGCTTCTCAGCAAGACAGGGTCGTCCACATCAGGAGACTCATTTCCAACTTCCTTGTATACTTGTGCAACTGCAGATCCACCCATTCGTGCTTTCCCAGCAGCCAAGTCTACGAATACAATCTTGAAATCACTTGATCGATCCAATTGAGGGGTCCAAGTCTTTCGAACATCCTCCACTGGAGCAAATGCGGTGATTACCACTGACATTGGGGCAGTGACTTCCTTGTTGTCCCACTTCATCTTCATAGACATGGAGTCCTTGCCCACTGGGATAGAAATGCCAAGTTTTGGACACAAGTCCAGCCCAATGGCCTGCACAGCGTCATACAAGACAGCACCTTCACCTTCGTGAGAAGCAGCAGACATCCAGTTGGCACTAAGGCGGACTCGTTCCAAAGCTCGGACATCAGCCGCATATAGATTCATTAGGGATTCAGCAACACTCATTTTGGCTGATGCTGCACCACTAATCAGTGCCAAAGAAGGTCGTTCTCCCATTGCAAAGGACTCTCCAGTATGGACATCGTGACCATGGGAAGTAATTGTAGCAGCGACATCTGCTACAGGAACTTGCCATGGACCAACCATTTGTTCTCGTGCACATAGACCAGTAATACTTCGGTCACCAATGGTAATCAAGAATGACTTGGAGCCCACAGATGGCAGATGAAGGACTCGGTCCAGGGCTTCTTTAGTATTGATTGCAGCTGTTTCAAATTTGTTCAATCGCAAGGGCCTGGTGGAAGCTGTTCTACTGAGTTTAGGAGCCTTACCAAACAAGACAGACATCTCAATGTCGATTGGAGTTGTGCCCAACAATTTATCGGTCAAGATCAATCGCTTTTCGCTGGTAGCAAAGCCTACAACGCCATAAATAGCACGTTCTCGGTCACAAATAGCTTTGAAAGTCTCCAAATCAGATGGGGCAACACCCAGGACATATCGTTCCTGAGCCTCACAGCACCAGATTTCCATAGGACTCATCCCCGGTTCAACGTTTGGAATATCTCGAAGCTCGAATTTAGCTCCCAAATCGTTGTCGTGAACCAGTTCTGTCAGGGCATTGGACAAACCACCAGCTCCAACATCGTGGATAGATTGAATTGGGTTAGAAGAGCCTAGAGCAACACAAGACTCTATAACTTGTTGAGCTCGTCGTTGCATTTCTGGATTACCTCGTTGAACAGATGCAAAATCCAGCTGAGCAGATCCTTCACCAGAAGAGATAGAGGAAGCTGCACCACCACCGAGACCGATCAGCATAGCTGGACCACCAAGAACAATCAGTGCAGCTCCTGGAGTGATTTTGCGGTCCTTCAGGGCGAATTGAGGCCGAATAGCTCCAATACCACCAGCGAGCATGATTGGCTTGTGGTAACCTCTGATTTCCTGTTTACCAGCGTGGTTGGTAACAGTAGTGGTCAAAGTTCTGAAGTAACCACCTAGAGCAGGTCTACCAAACTCGTTGTTGAAAGCTGCAGATCCCAAAGGAGCTTCAATCATGATGTCGAGCGGACTGGCAATATGGTGAGGCTTACCTACGTTCTTCATTTCCCACGGCTGTTCATGACCAGGAATCAATAAATCAGAGACTGTGTAACCAGCCAATCCTGCTTTGCTCTTGGAACCTCTACCAACGGCTCCTTCGTCACGGATTTCACCACCGGACCCAGTAGCAGCCCCTGGGAATGGGGATACAGCTGTTGGATGGTTGTGGGTTTCCACTTTGGCTAAGAAATGGACAGTCTCCTTTTTGGACGTATACTCTTTAGACTTGTGATCCGGAGCGCAGAAGTAGGCTTCTACACCTTCCAAAACAGCTGCATTGTCAGAGTATGCACTGACAGTGTACTCTGGATGCTTCTGATGAGTGTTTCGGATCATCTTGAACAGGGAATATGGTTTGGACTCCCCGTCAATCTTCCAGTCTGCGTTAAAGATTTTGTGCCGACAATGCTCGGAATTCACCTGAGCGAACATGAATAATTCCACATCAGTTGGATCCCGTGATGGGAAAGCATTAGACAAGTATTCGATCTCAGGTTGATCGAGAGCGAGACCCAGGTTTTTGTTTGCCTCTGGGATACCGTTCCGCGGAACGTGCACCAAAGGCTTTGGGTCGTGTTCGTCGAACAAGTCCTTTTCTTTTGGCTCATTTGAGAGAATTGCCTAGTAATTTTGTTAGCATCTTTAGTTATCCCAGCGAACCAGTAATATTTATATGACAATTAACATACCTGAGTCATCCGATCGTAGATGAAATCCAAAAAGACTCCTGACTCCAAGTGTTCACCCAAGGGGAAACCCTTACGCACCTTGATAATCAGGACCATACCTCGTTCGATTCTTTCAACATCATTTTCAAATCCACACACATGAGCAATATTTGTAGCCTTGGAGCTCCACGGAGAGATGGTCCCCGGACGAGGAATGACTCTCAACAAATAGGCATCATCAGGCAACTTTGCATCCGATTTGAAGCAGTTGTCGAGCAGAGCACTGGTCAGCTCATCACTAGTATCTGGTTTAGAATCGTAATCCAAAAGTTGCTTCAATTTGGAGACTTTATCGTCATTATTCGACAGATCTGATCCGTCCTTTACCGATACGTAGTGGACGAAAATGGTCCGAATTCCCACGACTGCTGACGAATTGACGGCAGTGTTGATATTGTTGACCAATCCATTCAACCGAAAGGAAGAATGGGCCAATGGTCCCGGGAAGGTCAACATCTTTTGATAGTTATTCGATATTAAATCGTAAAGAAAGCTGGATGTGTGTGGAAAGGAAAGAAGGGAAAAAATATAAAGGGACAAAAAAAAAAAAAAAAAATATGCGGTGAAATTTTGAATGAATCATCGGACCAAGCAGGCCCAACAAAGTGAGTTATGGGTACTATAGATGCAATTAGCTAAATGTTGAGCAATAAAGAACTCCTTATTATGATCTCATTTAGTTCTGTATATACGAATACTATAGGTGTCCCATTTCAAATGTAGAAATTACCGTGTTGGTAGGTTTAGTACTACTGCTATGATTTAGTACAAGGGCTAAATTATGTCCCGAATGCTATTTGAGCCGCACTTGAGAAAAAAAATTTAAATGTACGTCCCGTACCGACAGCCCTACTACTCTTACTACCACTACTCGGCACACTTTTTAAGTAAACACCACCGGTCGAGAAATCATCAAACATGGCTCAAGGTGCCTTGAAAAAGAACGTGGATAAACCGTCTAAAGCCAAACAGGTCCAGAAGAAAGCATGGTACGTTGACTCATGACTCCATATGATAGAGGAAGTACTAACACAGTCATACAGTCCAAAGAAAGCAGCCCCCAAGAAGATTGCCCCACGAAAGCAACAGGCAATGCGGAATGCCAAAATCGCCAAGCAGCATTCCAGCTCTCTGACAGCAGCGACAGAGAAGCTAATCGCCTCAAGAGTGGGACATCTGGAGCTTCTCAAGGGCACTCGAAGGGAGCTCGAAAAGAAGGAGAAGGAGCAGCAGAGCAAATCCGCATCAGGAACAAAGGCGAAATAAAGATGAAAACTCTATGGGACATGAAGCCAAAATATCCTGATGTCACTGTTGAGCATGTCGAGAGTAAGCCTGTATCGATCACTATACCGTTACGAGCTTTTGAGGGTGCTAACAAACGGCC
Organism: Blastobotrys attinorum; assembly: GCA_030564265.1. Lineage (NCBI taxonomy): Eukaryota > Fungi > Ascomycota > Dipodascomycetes > Dipodascales > Trichomonascaceae > Blastobotrys > Blastobotrys attinorum. The sequence goes on from JAJLUM010000070.1 coordinate 21,114, forward strand.
GAGATTAGAATGAGAGGGAGAGGCTTACATAAAATCTTCACCGCAAGCTTATATAATATTCATTTTTTTTGTATTTTCTCCCATAATTTTATTTATTCTTGAATTTATCACGTTATTTGATTAGACTAGGAGATCAACGAGTTTTTTTCGAAATACTTTCCCATCCCTTGTAAGATACTTGTGCTAGGGAAATTATACGAAAAAAGCAGCACTATCAAAGAAATTTCAATAATTGATATAATCGACTACTACTGAATATTACACAACTGTAGGATCCTCGTCACTCAAATATTATCATAAGATGTCCCTAAAACAGGCAGTACAGCTGTCAAAACTTTCAAAACCCCAAAAGCAATATATAGACAAGCTGGTCCGAGTCGACCAAGCAGGCGAACTTGGTGCAGACTACATCTATGCTGGTCAGCATTTCGTCTTCAGCCAGACCAACCCATCTCTAGCACCATTGATCAAGCATATGTGGGACCAAGAGGTTCACCACCATAACACATTTGACTACATTCAGACCGAGAGCAGGATCCGGCCCTCTTTCTTCACGCCCATCTGGCGAGCTGCAGCATTTGGCCTAGGTGTGGGCACAGCGGCCATGGGTAAAGAAGCGGCCATGGCTTGTACTGAGGCAGTTGAAACAGTGATTGGGGGTCACTACAACTCACAGTTGCGGTGGCTTCATAGCGAGTTCCCAGATGTTGAACAGAGCTCAGATCTGGGTCAGCTGAAACAGACCATCAAGCAGTTCCGTGACGACGAATTGGAGCATTTGGATACTGCTGTGGATTCGGGAGCTAAAGAGGCTCGACCATATGCATTATTGACTGAGACCATCAAGACGGGATGTAAGGGAGCCATTTGGGCAGCTGAGAGGTTTTAGAGCCCTTAATTGGAGATTTTTTTTTCTCCTTGGTTGTTCTCCTCTGCTTCACTTGTCTTTGAATCTCCACTAGTTTTGTGTTCAGAGGTATTTATATTGTAAATTCTATATTGGTACTTAAATCATATGTCCTTTGATTCTGATTTTGCCGTTGTATTCATTCATTATTCTATCTGACTCCTGCGATGTCCAATTCTAAACTGAGCTTTGTATTCATCTCGTAGTTTCTCAAAACCAATAGTGTTCCAATTGAGAGCTTAAGAGTTGCCACAGAGTCTAATTGAGCGTTTAGTCTCTCTATTAAAAGCTAACCGGGTCTTTTTACTCCACAGAATAGACTCACTTGATGTTCCTAACAAAATTCCATGAAACGGAGGCTCCTTTTAACTCCAGGCATCTACAACTTGTTTCAAAACAGGGCCACCAGCACCCTCACAAGTCAAATTAGGCTTTGGGTAGTCCATAGACTTGCATTGCAATGGTCCTTTGCTGGATTTGTTATTCCACAGATCGCTGGTGTCGACTTCCTTGTTCTTGTAGCCAGTCTTGTCGGCTACAATCTTGAATACATTAGCGCCGCAGTCACCCCGACCCAGATTGGGCAACCCCCAATTGTTCTGGACAGTTGAGAGCAAAGAGTAATGATCATAGAAGGTATCGTCTGTGGTACCTTTCAACTCATCTGGGATATCGCCAATCAAGAAGGCGGCGACTCGGTTTGGAATCTCGTAAGTCTCGCTCTCATCAAAAGTCACAATTGTTAAAGTTTTCTTAGTGAAGTAGTCATTCTTCAACAATGGGTCGAAAAAATTGAAAGCCCAGTTGCCAGCCACTTGGATCGTGGAATCATGACCATCGTTGGTCATATTAGGAGTAATAAAGCTCCATTGCGGCAAGGCATTGTCAGCCAGGTCATGATTAAACTCGGTGAAGTTCTTGATTCTGGCCAATCGGTCTTGTTGGCTCACCACGTTCTGATACATGATCAACGGGTTGTGCTTTCTGACATAATCATTGGCATCAGTGTCTTGATTCTTATATTCAAACCCTTGGTAGCCAGTGTATGGAGAGTGTTCCTGGTATTCCGCCCATGAGATATTTTTGGAATCCAGTAAATCTGCTATGCTGAAGATCGTTTCTGGAACGGAACAAAAATCATCATTATTTAGACCAAAATAACTGCCTCCTACAGAGGCCATATAGTTTGGTTGCGAGGGATGGGTTAATGCCCAATAGTTTGACAACGTGATTCCTTGCTCGGCCAGTTTTTTGAGACCTTCTTGACCGACCGCTTTGTCATAGTCGGTATTTTCCAGCCATGCCACATAAAACCGGTCAAAAGCTTTGCCCTCTACATACCCTGTTCCCTTGAAGCTTTCGGTTTTAGCAGTAGCAGCTGCCTTTGCAACTTCCGTGGCATCTGGGGTGATAGAGGAAAAGGAAGGCGACTCGCAGACTGAGGCGCCGGCCTGGCTAGCAGTTATTACTGAGACTAGAGCTAACAAAATTGATTTCATGAGTATGAGATAGTAGTGTTATTCAACTGGTATTGTAATCTGTTGATGGGAAGAACACAAGAAAACAGAGGTGGATTTGGTGCCTTTATATACAAAATATACATCTACACACATGTATGATTATATACGTTTAGTTAACCGGAGTGAGAGGGGCTAATTTCGTTCCGTACACTGATTCAATTGAGATCTACACTTTTATGTTTCTGTCTTGTGCGACATGTTACTCTGTTCGGACAATTCCCTCAGCGAACTCTCTTCCAAATCCGACGGACTAAGCAGCTTTACTTTGGACGACTACCTGAGTCGGCTCAGACTTATTCAGGGTATCAATGCATGAAGAGCTGAAGAGGGGAAGCTTGGCATGCAAGAGGGAAACTTTATATCTGTGAGCAGCAGTTGAAGTTGACCTAGTGGTTGTTGTAAGAACTTTATTCATATGTCTGGATGTTTGAGCACCGGACAGTAATACTAATTGCGTTACTGATTGTACGAAGAGAGGTGTATTCCTTCGCTGGCTCTTCTTTTTTTTTTTTTTTTTTTCTCTTCTTTGCTCAACTGTGTCTAGTAAAGAACCCAGGAGGGTCCAATCAATGTATCACTGTATGAATGCAGAGCAGATGACTTGCTCTCTCACCTCCGCCCGACTTTAGCCTGTTCCTTTGTACGGCTCTGTCTGAGCCGTAAAGCCATTATAGTTTCCGCCGTTGCAGGAGCTGCTACTGGATGATGACCAATGTGTGAGGGGTGATTGGACTAAATTTGCCATTGCCTACGACTTCCTTGTCGCATCTGTAGATGGTGGTTATTGGTATACCATCCTACGGAACTGGGATTCCTTTTTTATTTTAGTTCACAAGCAAAACAGCCGCATGCCTTCTCTAAAGAGCAATATCGGTTGCCCGACCAACGAGCAAAACGCATGGCGAGAAATTTACCTTTAGCCCTTTTTTATATCGTTTTCTTAGAACCACCTGCCCACGACCTCCGACCTCCGATATCAGATTTCCCTAGTATTTTAGCCGTACGAAAGACCAAAACAAGAACGATGTACGTACGTGACGGGCTCACAATCTCGATATGATCTAAACATATGTATACGTACTTCCAGAGGCTTCGCATATGGGCTCATTTAATGCTTCCCCATCGCATGCCAAAAATATTATCGCCCATCGATGACGATGCACTCTAGTACGGGAACCCGATCAGTGTGCTAGTCCAATTGAGCCATCAGGGGCGCAATTGGACTAGCATACGCATTGCATAATTTGAGGGTTTCGGATTTTATAGTGTTTCAATATCACGGAAGTTGATTTGGTTCCTTATTATCCGAAATCAGAAATGGTCCATCACCATCGCTCTCGGAACAAAGATGAGAGTTTCGAACTACTACCGTCAGCATTGGGCAAACAACAAGCATGAGCCCGCGGAAAGGCATTTGATATGGACAATTGCGTTGCCTCTATGTCTGGCTCTGTCGAGAGATTGTTAATTCCAGGGGGTGGCTACAATCAAACAGCTTCCGGTGACCGTTATCGGCCTATTGGCTGAACGAGGGTCAGTTGGTTCACAATTCACAGCAACTTGATCATGAATATACGGATTGACTCTCTCATGTCTCTGATCTATAAGCTTCCAGATGAATCTCAGGTTCCTGATCTTTGTACCTCCAAATGTCCCAGATCTAGCATGCACGGTTCACTAATGAGCTATCTCTACTGACCTCCGTTTGTCGACCTCCGACCTCCGGTGCGGCTAGACTGCTCGGCTCTCGGATCCAGAAGCGTTATCTAAAAGTACATCCGAGCCGTTCACCTTTTCTCCACCGCTTGGATAAGGTTAAACCAGCTCTAATTATCACCTGATTAGTAATTGTGTATAGAGCTCTTCTCGGAATCAGAACCAATTTCAGATAGAACCCTTCTCAAAATCAACCAGTACTAGATTTTTTTATTTATTTTTTTTTTTTTTTATTCAAATACTGCTCTCCTGAAAATGATGATAGAAACAGATAAAGTGTGAATCCCCTCTCTCCGCAGTCTTACATTATCTTGTCGACCAACAGCAATGGTATCTAACATTAAATCGGGAATCGGAGTTCAAAAAGCCCGTAAATTACACTTGGGGAATCCTGACAAAGGGCTACTAGCCGGTCAGGTCAGATCGAAGCTTACTACACATCCCAAAACAGCAACTCCGTCGATGATCTCTCGCCGAATTGGTCAACACATAACAAGGTGACTCGTACTGCAGATGAGAATATTTCGACTGGTATAAATATGAGCACATCTGCTGTTTCATCCCATCTTTCCACTCAGCTGTAACTGATTTTTTTTTATTCTCTTAGTACTGGTCATACTTCTGATCACCCGACACTGTGATTATCTCTGACAATTGGTTCCTCCTTTTTTTCTATAGTTAAGTAATAATAACATGACTGAAAAAGACTCGTCAGGATCCCCCTCGTTCCAGGACGCAGAGCCCACCGAATCAGCAACTGGAAACGACAAATACCCACAAAACTTGGTACAGGACTTGGTATCAGAAGATGAAGAGCAAGCTATTGGAGGATCCAGCCATGCACTGAGAAGAACTGCCACCGGTGGATCTGTCAGCTCGCAGGCCTCCCAAGATCGAGTAACCCGAATCCTCACTGAGGGCTCAGCTTCCAGAAACAAAAAGGATCAAAAGACTCCCTTGCCCAAAATGGGTGGTGGGAAGGAATACCCACCGGATATGCCAGACCGTGACCCGTGGCGAGTCGACTTTGACGGACCTGACGACCCAATCTTCCCTCATAATTGGCCATTGAAGAAAAAAATGATCTCTTGTGCAGTCCTAGGGTTCACTACTCTTTGTTCTGCATGGGGCTCCGCAGTGTTTTCCGCTGCTAGTCTCCAGGTGATGGAGGAATTCCATGTAGGTCAAGTTGTCGCAGCATTGGGGGTCGCATTGTACGTCGCCGGGTTTGCCAGTGGCCCTATTCTGTGGGCTCCTCTGTCCGAGCTATACGGCCGAAAAATCCCACTCATAATCTCAATGTTTGGTTTCACAGTATTCAGTTTCGCTACTGCAGCAGCTAAGGATTACCAGACCGTCATGCTGGGTCGGTTTTTTGCAGGGTTCATTGGTGCGGCTCCTTTGGCCGTTGTAGCAGCCGCATTTGCCGACATGTTCGATAACAACTCACGAGGAACTGCTATGATCATCTTCTCCGGAATGGTCTTCACTGCTCCAATTATTGCTCCTATTGCTGGTGGGTTCATTGCGTATTCCTACCTGGGATGGCGATGGACCGAGTATATTACCGGAATTATGGGCGCCGTCGCGCTGGTGGGCGACATCCTCTTCTACGAGGAAAGTTATCACCCAATCATCCTATGCCAAAAGGCCATTGAGCTGAGAAGACGAACCGGAAATTGGGGCATCTATGCGCCACATGAAGCTGTCGAACTCGACCTAAATGACATTGTCACCAAAAACGTTACTCGACCGATCCGGCTTTTGGTCACCGAGCCGATCATCATGCTGATCACGATCTACACTTCCTTCATCTACGGTATTCTGTATCTGTGTTTGACTGCTTTCCCATTCATTTTCGGGCCTGGAGGATATAATTTCCAAGGGGGTGTTGCCGAGCTGCCATATCTCAGTTTGGCAGTGGGCATGATCATTGCCATGTTGATTATTCTTTTCCTGTTCGAGCCTCGATACAAGAAGGCTCTGGCTCGTAATAACAACAAGCCTGTTCCGGAGGCTCGTCTGCCTCCTATGATTAGCGGGGCTATTTTATTCCCAATTGGTATTTTCTGGTTGTGTTGGTGTGGTAACTATCCAGAGACTGTTCATTGGGCCGCTCCAACATGTGCGGGACTTTTTATTGGATACGGTCTTTTGTCGATTTTCCTACCAGCAATTAACTACATTGTTGACTCATATCTCTTCTTCGCGGCCAGTGCTTTGGCTGGAAATACCTTCCTGCGATCTAGTGCGGCAGCTGGTATCAGTTTGGTCTCTCACATCTTGTTCCAGAACTTGGGCACCAACTGGGCTGGCACTTTGCTAGGATGCATTGGTGTCGTACTTGCTCCAGTGCCAATTTTGTTTTATATTTACGGTAAGAAGATTCGACAAAAGTCCAAATTTGCATTTGACCTCGACTAGACGAAGGATTTTCTCTCTGGTAAGGAACATCTGGGCTTGTAGTGTGTTCAGCACTCGAATCGTTTACCCTTGTTCTTTTTCTAATTTTTTTTTTTTCTTTTGAAAAACTACCTAATTAACACTATATCCGATTTTGTACATAGAGTATACTTAGCATAATCAAAATCAACTAATTCCTAATCTATACCTCAAAGACCCTTTGGGTAATATTCTACAAAATGCTAGAAATACTTCCCAAATCCCTCCAATTTCATCCCTTCCGTTTCATTCTCACTACTGTTTCCAAATACGACTATATAGCTTTCTTATCTCTTGCGTATTTCCTAATTCTTTTTCTCTAATATAACCTATCGCTTAATACATATACATATATACCTACATAGATTTTGTCTCAGCTTAGACCGCGTTTAGTGGTCGCGCGTTAGATTTCCAGACCATTAACTCAAGCGAGCGCTTCCGTCACACAACTTACAACTGGACATAAGCTCCACGCACACTCCTTCGAAGTACTAACACCAACACACTTAGAGTTAAAAAAAAAAAAAAAAAATACTAAGAGAACTTAAGCTTAGAGATTAATTAAAAATGGAGGAAGAGGAAAACGACGACCTTCGTGACATGTCACTTCAACTGGAGCAGCTGCTTTCTAGCGACCCAGTACTCCATACTAAAGGCGTCTCGGGCACAACAGACGATTATCTCGAACAATTGGCCCCAATCCTAAAAGATGCACTCACTCAAAAAACTACCAATGAGCTGCTCGCAAAGTGTGACGGCTTCAAGAAGGACAGAGACCGTGAAATCGATGAAATGTGCAGCGGTGACCACAATGAATACATGGCCTCGATCCGACAACTCGGACAGGTCACCCAGGAATCCGAAAACATCAAAAGCAAGGTGCAAAATATCAACGAACGACTCAATTCTACGGGACAAATCCTGGCAAAGAAAAAAACTAACTACCTAGAAAGCAAGCGGGTTCGCACAAACGTCGACTCGGCAATCGAGGCTGTCACTGCCTGTTTGCAAGTGCTAGACCTCACAAACAATGTCCATGATTTGCTCCAGGAAAAACGCAAATTTGCCGCGTTGAAGAGCCTGGACGATCTTCAGAACGTTCACCTGAAGGAAGTTTCGAACTTCGGGTTCGCTCAAATGATTAATCAGTCTGTGCCAGCACTGACCAAAATGATTCGGAACGATACAATCAACGACATGCAAAAATGGCTCGACAGTATCCAGCATATGAACGGAGAAATTGGGAAACAGGCATTTGAAGCAATAGAGAAACAGCGTAATGAATGGAAACAAGTCACCCAAGCGTACCCTCATTTGAAGAAGTACAAATTCAATTCCCCAGTTGAAAAGAGCTACCGAGAAACTGGTGTGGACCACCTGAGCAGCAGCACCAACAGTTTGAACATTGACTTGTCAAATTTGTACGAATGTGTGCTGGTATATTCTAGCATGGGCATGAATGACGATTTCCAGCACCATTTTGATGCTGATCGTAAAATTCAACGGGACTATTTGATTCCTGATAGTCTAACCTTCAAAGATCCATCGGGAAGTGAAGAAGACGACCTCCAGCAATTTGAAAAAATCCTACAAGATGTGGCCGGGTTCTGTATAATTGACCGTACAATCAGCAGGAGTAATGAGACCTTACGGCCAGCAAAGGATGTCGAAGATATTTGGGTCTCTCTGTCGACCAAAATCAACTCCATCCTGAGTACACATGCCAAGACCATATCTAAAGTCGAAAATCTCAAGTTGCTGAAAGAGATGATTGGTACCTTTCTCCATACCATGCAAAATGCTGGGTTCAACATCTCCTCCATCCAGGGAATTCTGCTCACTCTGTTCAAGACTTATTCGGACTACATGAAGGGAGTCTTCCAAAGAGCTTTCAATACTACTGTCACAGACGACGATTACATGCCATTGAATGTCAATGGACCCGATTTGTTTGCTAAGATCCTACGTACATGTTGGTACAATCCTCCACCAGAAGATCAAAACAAAAAATACCCCCGTATATTTCCATTCTCTAAGACTTATCCGCTAACCTGCGCTGAACTCATATCATTTATCGAGGCTCATAATACCTTTTTGGATGATCTGCAGTATGACCTGGCCCAAGTGGAGGACATTGTCAAGAATGCGGTAGATGACTTGATGAAAAACACCGTTTGCAAGACCTTGGAAGATAGGTTGCGATCTAGTACCCGTGAGCAAGTTGTACAAACATTGGTCAATCTTGATCATTTCCAGGACGCTGCAAGAGGTGTGGAAAAGATGCTCTTTGAGCAACGTCTGTCTGGCAGGCGAAGAAAAGTACAATTGGAAGCTACAGAATCATTTGCGGCTGCCCGTAAACTGGCAGAGAAACAAGTGTTTGAGATTATGCACAAGAACGTTGATGGATTTTTGGACCTGGTTGATTATGATTGGACAACACGGACAAAAACCGAGAGTCCAAGCTCTTATTTGGTGGATATGGTCAATTTCTTACAAACTTTGATTACATCTACATTTGTGAATTTACCCCAGTCGATCAAATCGCTGCTCTACTTTGATGCATTTGATCACTTGTCTGGGCAAATGTTAGAGTTGTTATTAAGTTCTAGCGACCAATTAACATATGAAGCAGTTGCCAATTTCGATGTGGATATCCAATATCTCGAGCAATTTGTAGACCAAACTGCTAGAGAATCAAACGATCCAAGTCTTACAACAACGCTAACTGAATTACGGCAATGTGTGGATTTGATACAAACAGATGATATTCAAAAGGAGTACAATACAACAATGACTCGAATGAAGAAGTATGACCGAGTTAAACCGGAGACAGCACAGGTCTTATTCAGATGTATTAGTCATGCACATAACCTCAAGCGAATGCAGGAGGATGGAGTGCAATATGAGGGCATTAGTGTAGGTATTGGTGGTGGAAGTGGAACACCTTCGCCTCAGTCTTCACCGCGACCTGGCTCTTCGTCGTCGCATGGTAAGAATAGTACTCTGATGAAGTATTATCGATCCAGTAAGGAGAAAATCAGTGAGAAGATGGATCGATTCTAGTGTGTAACTTTTGTTTACAAATATAACGATTATGATGATGACTTAAATGATTTCAAATGTTGCTTTTATGCTGGCTCAAAAAAAATCATGGATGCTATACTTTAGAACTGGACGGTTCCTGTTATTTCCAGAACCACTTGGAGCTTTGATTACTCTGTTTCTTTTCTTCCTCTGTCTGCTTGACTTTAAACTCTTCTACCTGGGCTGTCAGAGAGTCAACTTTAGCCAACAACTCCTGCTCTCGAGAGGGATATTCAAGATTATACCACGCCAATAGAAGGCCATAGTATGTGACACATCCTGTCAAGAAAATCTTGGTAAATGGAATCGCTAAGGAGCTCAAGCCGGGCTTTGTGTTGGTAGAGTTGTATCTGCAACCTGCTCTCATCAGCATCAACCTTGGTTGTATCTGTTTGAAAGCTGGCCTTAGCATTATATGTTTTTATGGTGCTCTGAGATCTTATGGAGGCAGGTTAGTGGCGGAAGTAATTTTGTCGAAAAAGAAAAATAGAAAAAAAAAAATTCGTGTTCCCAAATAAATAAATAAGTTTATCGCCCTATGTACAGACTCCATTATATATATACAGACATGTTTCAAGGGATTTTTCTTCAATTTGACATCAAAACTTCTTTTCCTTGCTAGCAATCATTTTTGCCAATTTGGTTTCCTTGAAATTGAAACCCGGCTCCACAGTGGAGAAGTCATGTTTCAACAGCTGTTCCGGAGTAGGACGCTCATCGGGCTCAATGGTGAAGCATTGATCTAAGAAGTCCTTTCCGGTAGCCGAAACAAATTCAGCAGTATCATCTGGAATGGGTGGTGCTTGCCGGGATTTACCTAGTTTGTACATAGCTCCAATTGCCTCATCTGTGCTCCACGGTCGTCGTCCAGCAAACATCTCCAAGACCACACACCCAAGAGACCAGATATCGATCTTGGCACTATATCCTTGCTTCATGTTATGCACTACGTTATGGATAACCTCAGGAGCCATCCAGAAAATGGTTCCTTGCATCGACATGTCTGCATCATTGGCATAAATGTCCCGAGACTTTTTGGAAATTCCAAAATCAGATATTTTGACAACCCCGTCCATATCTAGCAGCAAGTTGTCAGCTTTCAAATCACGATGCAAGATCCCACATGAGTGCAAATAGGATAGACCCTCGAGAACCTGCAGGGTCAAAGATTTTATGATTACTTCCTCGATCCGTCCGTGCATCTGTAGTATCCTACCAATTGAGCCACCAGGAACATATTCCAGAAATAGGTTGTAAACATCAGTCATGGCTTCAAATCCCAGATATTGTACAATATTTAGATGATCAAGATCCTTCATTGTCTCAACCTCAGAGTACAAAGCGTCGACAACTTCTCTTTGGCGAGAATTGCTCTTGTCACTGGCAGTCTGGGGGACTTCCACCTGTTTGACTGCCATCATATCTCCTGTAGTGGCATTCAAAGCGAGATATACTTTACCAAATGTTCCTTTTCCAATAAGTTCACCCTTTACCCAAACAAATTGTTTATATCCACCCTTTTGGTCTCTGAGTGTGCTCATGTGGCCCCTGCTCATTTCATTAGGGGTGACTTCAACCAGCTTTTGGCCCCATAGCTTTGTGCTTTTTCTTCGAAGCAATGCAGCATTTTTGGGGTTTGATTCTGCGCTTGCAGCATTGGTTTTCTCGGCTTGAGCCTTAGAAAGACGCTTTCTAGCTTCACTGGCTTCTCGAGCTACGATTCGAATTGACTTCATTCGGGTTCGTGAACGTAGCTCGGTACTTCCACCGGCGCTCTTAGCAGACGATGTGTCTGCAGTCTTTGAGACCGCTTTGGTAGTATTACTGGTGTTGCTGGTGTTGCTGGTGTTGCTGGTGCTAGTGCTGGTGCTAGTAGTAGTAGTTTCAGAAGATGGTAGTTGAGTCTGCGGTTGTACTTGTGCTTGTTGCTGTTGTTGTTGTTGTTGCGGCTGCTGCGGCTGCCGTTCAAGTGTACTATCCAGATTGGCAGATGTTTCCTTGGGCTCAGCCACAGGAGAGAGAGCAGGCATAAAGCCTTTCTTTCGTGTTTCGTTTGGTGAAGTTGGAGGAGACTGGGCAACGACTCCATCATCAATAATCGGCTTGTCGAGATCAGCATTGGGGAAGAACCTCTCCAAGTTATCATATACAACTTCTGCAGAGGGTCTTACTGCCCAGTTATCTCTAGTAGGCGACGTAGCAGAAGCAGGTGATTTGATAGGTGATGATTCCGAGTAGTGAACTGTTTGAACACGGAGATCGGGCTTAGTAGGCTTTTTGGCCCACAGTCCATCATCACTAGAGTCGTCGTCATCATCTGGATCGTCAAATGCTGGGGCTCCTTCAAACGAGATGTCATTTTCCTTGAATTGTTCGTCCTCGTTTTTGTTGCTACTGTTGTTACTGTCCTGCAGAGATTTCTTGTTCTTGGATTCGTCCTCTGGGGCGATCGAATTGCTGTCGCTTTCCACCTCTGAATTTTTGTTGGAGGCAGCAGCGGGCTTTTTACTAGGCTGCTGCTGGTCTGCAGTTACCAGTGTTGGAGACGATCCTGATGCTGAATCTCCCCCTGCAGTATAAGGCGTTGAAGGAGACGAAGTAGTAGCCGAATCAGATCCTCCTCCTGCTCCACCAGCGCTGCTTCCACTATTAACAGGCTTTCTTGTGATAACCTTTTTACGGCCTACATATGGCTTTGGAACCAGATTTTCCGACTGGCCCGGGCTGAATGAACTTACTGGGGGCGGTACGGCAGAGAGGTTACTGGTGTTGATAGAGATCTGGGGGTTCTTTTTGATTCTAATGGAGGATTGTCTTCCAGGAGGCGGTGGAGGAGCAGGCCTTGAAGCAATCAAATTGCTAGGCTTTCTCTCTAGATTCGGCTTCTTCTCGGTGCTGCTGCTGGAGTTGCTACTGGTATTGGAGACTCTGCGATCATATGGCGAGGCACGCCTATCATCGAAGTTTATTTCACGACGCTGAGGGCGAATAACCTTGAACGAGTCCTCTATGTTACTCTTGCTTGGACGAAGTACAGACGTTGTTCTTTCGTCGACGGGTGATGTGGGTTGCGGCTGCTGCGGCTGCTGCGGCTTATGAGGCTGCTGCTGATGCTGATGGATTGGCGAAGGTGGTTGCTGGCGAAGCGGTGATTGTTGTTTCTTTGGAACAGCCAGATTCTGGGAATATCCATGGACATCTGGTCGCGCTGAGAAATAGTCGTTTGTCACAGCCACATTAGTACCGCCTGTGCTAACTGATTCTTTACTGGTACCCTGAATCATGTACTGAGGAGTTGACGGGTACACTGGGTTAAGTTCGGCCGAGTCGAGAGACAATTGACCAGGAGAGGGGGTCGACGCCATTTTAGCCTCAGGAAGACCAACATACAGTTTCAAGGTATCGAGTGATCGCATCACTATCGATAGAGCGTTTTCGCTCAGAGCTTCTCCTTGCATGTGGCCAAAATCAGTCAGATGCATTGTGACCCCGTTCCAGCTGGTCATGTTGAGCTCAGAGCCAATCCGCCCTTTCAGATCGTCAACGTTAGCACAATCGCTAATGTTGACCACTGTGAAGGTCTCATTGTTCACTGTTACCAGGGCTAATCGCGAGATGGTCACATCTCGCACAGGAATGTAGCGTGTTTCTAGACCCTCGGTGGTGACCACCATTTGGAGATCTTCTTCTTTGCTTCCGCTTCTATTGTGCCTTCTGAATTTTCCCAGAAGGCCCTTTTTCTTGTCTTCAGCAGCAGTGCTACTGCTGGGTGTATCTCGTAACGATTTATTGTCCGAGTCTTGCTGCTGTATTGAGCTAGACGCGCTGTGGTTAGCGCTGGTGCTCAGATTATTCAGATTCATTGAAGAATCAGACGACGACGACTTGTGATGTCTTCTGAATAGACCCGCGGCATTTCTCTGAGAGGGTGAAGAAGGATTCTGTAGGAATTGTTAGTGTGTTAGTAATGCATCTATGATTGTCTGTATTCTCGGAGTACTCGTATTGGATCATCGAGAGGTTTGGCAAGAGGATTTTCGAGTAAAGGAACTAATTGGATTTTGGAGTAGAAGAACCAATTGGATTTTCTGGACCAATTAGACATTCGAACTCAAAGACTCGTAACTCCAACTCAATCAAATCACCTAAAACTTATTCTCAGAAAAAAAAAAAAAAAAAAAAAAAAAGGAAATGACTTACCGCCCACATGCTATTCTTGTCCTGCAGTCGCGTATTCGTCGGCGACGAGGTCATCGTGGGATCATGCTTATTACTGCTAACCATTTCCTCTTCGTCGCCGCTTCTGGGTTCGTTCAGTATGGATATACCGTCAGCGCTGGTGGAGGATGTGGACTTGTTCAAAAGCTTCCTCAGTACATGAATGAACCGCGAAGGTCCATTTTCTTCCACTTGTCTGTCGTAAAAGTGGCCCAGGCGCTTCAGGTTCTGGTAGCTAGCCAGAGACAAAAAGCGCTCGCCGCAAATGTCCCGTTCTAGGAAAGTGTCATGCCAATCCGAACCGAACCGGTTGATGTCGAGGAAGTACAGCACTCTGTCCATTGTCCATTCGTTAGGATCGTGAGCATTCCAGGGGACAGTGTGCGGCATGGAGGTTTGTTTGGCATCGGTGAGAGCAGCCTCATCCTGTGGGCCCTGCGAGGAAGGGAACTGCATAGGCTGGGGGGTATTTGTGCTGGAATTGGCTACCTGGTGATAGTAGTTGGGCCTATAAGAGGACGTGTTTGCGTTTTTCCAGGAGTTTAGATCATTGTCGTATTGAGGTTGAGGCTGAGGTTGAGGTTGAGGTTGATGCTGAGGTTGAGGTTGATGCTGAGGTTGAGGTTGAGGTTGAGGTTGAGGTTGAGGTGGTGTGAACTGTGAGTACGCCGAATAGTACGAGTCCATGCTGGTCGCAGGACTCGGGGTGTACTGATTGCTATTCTGTCTGTACTGATTGGGATTTTGGTTTAGATATTGATTCTGATACTGGTATTGATACATTGCTGGTGGAGCCGGCGACGGCTGCTGCTGATGATGATGATGATACATATACTGCTGATGCTGTTGAGGAGTTTCGTACACTGCACTGTGAGAGACCGATCGAGGCCCATGGGACCCATGCACACCATAGAAAGATGGACTAAGACTACCTGACTGGGCCATTGGGCTTGTTCCATTAGGATCCTCAGTCACATTATGGTGCCTTCGGTGCTGTGCGTCCTCAGAGACATATCTTCTTGGGTGCTGCTGGGCCTGCTGGTTCGGATTCTGGTGCTTCTGTTGTTGTTTCTGCTTGTGCTTCTGCTTCTTTGGATGCAAATGTGTACTAGAAGGCTGTGGAGAGACTGAACTTGTTGGATGCACTGGAGATACTGATCGTTGCGGAGAGGATCCAGCTGCTGCGTAGGGCCCAGACCGAACTTGAGACACCAGGTGCTCGTCGTCGTTGTTCAGTACTGGGACGTCGTCCAGCAGGAACTTTGGTACGTCACTATCGTCATACTCTGACTTTTTCTTATGCTTGGGCATCTGGACTGAAAGCAGCTCACACTATGGGTCTGTGTTCTGCGTTGATAGGTTTGGTCTAAGATAGAGGATGAGGGATAATATATGCCGAAGACGGAGTGGAAGGTTAGGAGATTGGGAGACTGGAGGAGAAAAATTGTCCATAAAAGCCGCATTCTAGCTTTTTCCCCCAGATATATATTATCGCTATTGTTGCAGAAAAAATTAAGGATATTTCCTGATTTGGATATTATTTTGAGATCGAAAAATAAGGATAATAATAATAATAATAATGGTAATAAAAAAAAATTAGTTCTTTATTTACAACATATATCATATCTACAGGCCCAGTGTGTTCTAGATTATCCTTTTTTACCATGTCACCATCAATTTAGGTTGCAATTTGAGCTTTTGAAGCCAGTCTGAACCTACGCACTCCCTTTAGTGTCAGCTAACCTTTGGTAATTTGCTTCCGTCTGTGTATGTGTAAAAAAAACCCTTGATCCAGACACTGGTGCCGTTAATAGTCTGGATTCACCTTGAGCTCCGATATCCTAATAACCGTCAGAGGATTCTTCACCACAATATGCCGCGTATGCCGTCTCCGTGGCTTGGTCTTCTCAATGACCTGCCGCTTCTCTCGAGTCTTCTCGATCACCCGCCCCTTGATTGAAAACACCTTCTGGTCAATTCTTGGTCCACCTTTCAAAGTGTGATCACGTGATCCGATCACCGACACCTGGTCCAGGTTGAGGACGTCTCCAACCTGCAACTCGTCAATGTTGACAGGAATGATGATTTTGTCACCTTCTGTGACCAGGAATTTTCTGTCGTAAATGTGGATTGTTGCATAAAGCGATGTGGCTTCCTTGAGCGGTGTGATATCGTGCGGTTTTGTATATTTGGGGTTTCGAGAGAGCATCTTGACTGGGTCAATTAGCGAGCTACCTCTGTTGAACTGCCTTCTGCTTGTGGAAGAAAATGCTCGAATGGGATTGGTAAATGCTGTGTTTTGCTTAGCCAGCAGTCGAAGCTGCTGAGGGATCATTCGAGGGATCATGATATGATTTTGGATCTTGAAATATTGGTGATATTGGTGATTGATGGTGGAAAAAAAATTGTCGCAAGAAAAAATTCTTGCTTGGGATCGGTTCTCCGACTTTAGTACTGAAAACCTCCTTCTAATAAACACAAGCCAAAACATCACGGTATTTTTTTTTCTCTCTCTCTACCTTTATAAGCATTCTTTCCAAGATGTCAAACCTCTCTTATTGGAACCATGGGGAAGAAAGACAGAATGAAGCTTCCTCAAGCTCGAATGCAAACCAAGAAAAGGATCAATTCGACCACCAGACAGACTCAGGATATGCAGGCTCAGACTTCCAGCCGGATGCTATTGCTGTCGATGGAGAATTGAGTTTGGCAGGTGTATCAGGGGGAAACCATCGTCGTTCTCCTTCGATGGTCGCTCAACGTCAAGCTGCCTCTCAAATGCAGCAACTACAGTACAATGAAAACCGAATGGCTCTAGGCAGATCCATCGCTGCTGTGTTGCGGCTCCTGAAAGAACTCCAACAAATGAACCGACGTTGGCCCATATACTACCCTGCCACAGAAGAACCCACCTCTCACGAGAATGGCAATACCACTACTACTAATAATAATAACAGTGAATCAGATAGAAAAGGCAAAGGGAAAAACCTGCTCGCAGAGATGGAAGGCGATACCATGGAGGAACCACTGGCACAAGAAAATTTGCCACCTCGGCTGGTTTCCCCACAAGTTAAGAAACAATTCAATGTCTTCAAGCTGGATCTAAAAATGGGTGCTCTGTCGTCAGATCAACTGGTGCACCAGCTCGAAGACACGGCAGTTGCGTCGTTGCTGGAGGGGAAAATCATCCAGTCCATGAAGCATCTGCATAACCTGCGAGACCGAATCGACGACACTGCATCTAAAGTCTTGATTACGGGCGACCTCAATTCTGGTAAATCTACATTCTGTAATGCTCTACTAAGAAGAAAGCTGCTTCCAGCTGATCAACAGCCCTGCACTAGTGTTTTCTGTGAGGTCAAAGACGCCAGAGAAAACCAGGGCATAGAAGAGGTACATGCTGTTTATATAGGAATGAGATATGAGTGGCAGGATGATGCTACTTTTGCCAGGTTTAAACTAGATGATCTGGAAGAACTCGTCTCGGAGGTGGACAAGTATTCTATCCTTAAAGTGTATGTTGACGATAAGCGGCCTGTCGAACAGAGTCTCTTGAATAATGGCGTAGTTGATATCACCTTGATTGATGCGCCTGGGTTGAACATGGACTCTTACCAGACCACCAAGGTGTTCTCTCGGCAAGAGGAAATCGATCTGGTGGTGTTTGTGGTTTCGGCAGAAAACCACTTCACCCTGTCTGCTAAAGAGTTCATTTCTGCTGCGGCTCACGAAAAATCTCTGGTTTTTATTGTGGTTAATCGGTTTGACAGCATCAAAAACAAAGGGAAATGCATGAATAGGATCCTGGGTCAAGTCGCCGATCTATCGCCAGAGACTCACAAGGATGCAAGGGATTTTGTCCATTTTGTTAGCTCAGATCACGTACTAAGCTCCATGCCTGACATTGAGGGCAGCAGCAGCGGTGGTGGTGGTGGTGGTGATGATGATGATGGAGATGGTGACGATGACAATAATGACCCTAACAACGCACAGGAACCTGAAGATCCCGACTTTGACAGACTGGAGGCTTCATTGAGGAATTTTGTGCTAGAAAAACGGTCCCTTTCGAAACTTGCCCCAGCAAAAACTTACCTTAGCAACATTTTAATGGACCTGCAATCTCTAGCAGAAGTAAATATCAAAGTCACCGAGGGAGAACGAGAAAAGTACATGCATGACTTGGAGGATATAACACCCAAGTTCGAAAAGAAAATGAGGCTAAACCACGATGTCTCGGAGAAAATGGATAAAGATGTTGAAGCAATTGTGGAAAAAGTCTACAGCCATACCACCACGCAGCTCAATGAAGTTATGGAAAGCACTGGCGAATCACCAGTTGTCAAGTACTCCTCGATATTCGACAGTTATAACTATGCATTACAAACAAAACAGGCCATCATCCAGCGAATTCAAGACTGTGTTTTACAGTGCGAAGACTTTGCCAGACAAGAGACTGCCACAGGAGTCAACGCTCTCAAGACGCTGGGGATCATGCATGTGGGTAATCAACCAGCATTCGAAAAGCTGTTCCACTCAGAGAGCATGTTTTCTAAAAAACGGGATAACCTTGGTCGAACCATTGTTGCCAGTCTTTCCATTACTGACTTCGTTGACGTGACGGTGCCACTGTACGACCAATACAAGGACGTTGCTGTCATGAAGAATGTTATGACAGTTGGTTCTGTGGTAGCTGGTGGGCAAATGGTATGGAAGAGCGAATGGCTTCTGAAGACATTTTGGTATGTCGATTATGCTACTGTTCGTAAGCTTCTTTTGCCACTTGCTGTTCTTGCTTCAGTGGCTGGGGCTGCGTATATCATCAAAGATATACCAAACGCAATTCCGAGAAAAGTATCTCGTAAGATTATGGGCGAGGTGACCCAGATGGGTTATGTGCATGCCAACGCTGACCGAATCTCAAAGAAATGTCGAGCGGTACTGAAATACCCTGCGCAAGATGTACGAGCTGCTTTCCAGTCTGACATTGAGAAGCACGCTCGACAGAAGGAACAGTTCGCAAAGCAGGCCCGGGAGGCTGAAGAAGGGTTTGAATACTTTACACGGTTGGCCAAACAGTCAAAGGAGCAGCACAAGGTTGTAGAGACATGCAATTTGACGGTGGACTAGGTAATCAATTCGTTAGTTTAACTCTCTACTTTTTTTTTTTAAAAAAAAAATTGAAAAAAGATATATGTTATATTTTATATGTGTTGCTATTATGCTTTGACTCGTGGTGCATCTCCATGCTATGCGGCTTGTGCGGCTTGTGCGGCGGCCAAAGCCAACTGAACAACCAGAAAAAGCCCATCGACACAATAACACCGATGGGGAATGCAAAATAGTACGCTCTGTGCCCGTATAACGTAATGTTGAGCCCAACATTACCGAGGAACCCATAGAAATTCGGCGCAATGCCTAAAAAGTACGCCGCATAGGCTCGCCAGTTGATGCCACCAGTGTACCAATACCCACTCCCATCCTTACGATACAGCTCCGGTATGCTCAAATGTCCGTGAGAGAGAATATAGTAGTGCGCAATCATCACACCTGATATTGCAGACAGAAATATCTGATACGCCGACAGCCACAAAATGAAGTTTGTCGCAGTAGATAGAAGTTTCCACGGCACACAAGCTAGGGACAGAACACAGCAAATCAGACACCCTCTTCGCACACTGATATATTTTGGATACAGTGCAGCGATGTCATTCCCAGCAGGAAGCACATTTTCATATATGCAAGAAAACAAGCATGAGTAGGCAAATAACAGGGCCAAGAAAAAACATCCTGCCCGGTTTGCAGACGTATAATCGTCCAGTATCCGATCCAAATACACCACTGGGTTCCAAATCACGGAACCAAACCTTTCTTTACTAGTTTGGGCGACAAATATGCCTACGATGGCAATGATAAAGTTCCCCACTGGGAATCCAATTAACTGGCCGATGATAACATCGTTTGCTTTAGTTGCATATCGTTGGTAATCAGCCGCATTGACGATGAACGTAGAGCAGTTCGCCCATGATAGAAAAATGTACTTGGCAATAAGCCAGGACTTAGTCTCATTCTGTTCAATATGCAGCGGGGACCCAATCTCCGTCATTTCAGAGCTTCGCACGGTCCAAATCAGCATAGCGATACTAGAAATGGCGAACACGACTAGCTTGACATATAGTAGGTATTTCAACTTGGGTACTGAAATGAAGCAGAGACCTATTACAGCAATCCATGCTAGGAAAAAACCAATCAATCCACCAGAATTAATCGGGTCTTGCTCTGCCATGACATTGTGCAAATCAGCCACTGACGGGAATATGGCCCTGATCATAACATAGATACACTGCCCAGCCTGGACCAAGTTTATACCATTCCATATTATGGACATTGCAGCTCTGTTAATCACGGGCCATACAGCCCCAACCATTCCAAAGCTGGCTCGAGCAACCACTGGGTACCCGATGTTGTATTTTGCACCAGGTCGCCCAGTGAATACCATTGTCACACCTGCTAGGAATTGACCCGCGAGATGCACCACGGCAGCTTCCCATATTGTGAGCCCCGAAGCCATGAATGCTGCAGGACTATACCAGTTCGATAGAGTCGCTGCTGCGGAAAGCCAGAAATACGAGAAGGTCCAAAAG
The DNA here is from genome assembly GCA_030564265.1 of Blastobotrys attinorum. Lineage (NCBI taxonomy): Eukaryota > Fungi > Ascomycota > Dipodascomycetes > Dipodascales > Trichomonascaceae > Blastobotrys > Blastobotrys attinorum. The sequence goes on from JAJLUM010000070.1 coordinate 41,645, forward strand.
CCCCAGGTGCGGAGATGTTTTGGCACCGGCCTGAGGTCTTTGTTGTCCAGCCATGCATTTGTGTCTGATTCTGGTCCTTCGCAGGCAACTGCGAGTCTGATTTTCATTTCATGGGTGCTGATTTGGGGTTAATTACTATGAACGACGATACAAGGAATGTCTTTCTTATCTATGGCTTTTTATTAGAGACAATGAGGTGAATGAGCGACGGAGAAAGAAAAAAAAAAATTGATGTCGGAGTGATATAGATGGGAGGTGCGAAAATGTGAAAAAGGGGTGAGAATGTCTGAGAGGGAAATTTATAGGGGAAAAAGAATGATAATAATATGTAGTAATTCTAATAATGCTATGGAGTAGTTCTAATAATAATATGTAGTGTTTCTGATAATGATATGGGAAGGACAGTCCTCTCCAGTGGTTTCTTACATGAGCTTGCATTAGTGTTTACGCTAGTTCTATTCAGTCTATTAGGGTTAGTACAGTTTGTTCTACTTCAATTTAATTGCAACCATTTCCAATGCCTCAACAGCCCACACTGGGTAATCACCCCGTGGATATAGATTCTTGAAAAACTCCTGGACATATTCCGGATACCTGTCTTCAATAATGGCCTCACGAGCCTTACGCATGAGCTCAAGCTGATACCAAACGTTATGGAGTGTCAGGAAATGAGCTCCCGTGGTCTCTTTGCCTGCAGTGTGGAACATGATAGCTCGGGTAAGCCCCATTCCGCCCTCAGACTTGGGCCTGCACACAGGACATCTGCATCCTTCTTCTATGGGCCCGAAATCCTCTGCGTAGATTTGATTTTTGAGGTTCAAGCTGCCGTACTTTGTGAGAGCATTGCCAAACCGAGCAGTACGGGTCGGAAACACACAATCGAACAGATCTGCACCCAGAGCCACAGACACAATCAGGTCTTCGGCATAGCCTACTCCCATGCAATATCGAGGCTTGTTCTCTGGTAAAATGTCTGTACAAACATTGACTACCTTGCAGTAGGATTGCTTGTCTTCACCACCGGAGAGGCCCCCAATAGCAATGCCTGGGGTATCTCTCTTGACCATCTCTCGACAGCATTGTTTACGCATCTCCTCGTCCAATCCTCCTTGGATGATAGCAAACAAGTTTTGAGTGTCTGGGTTTTTGTGTGCCGCTATGCAACGATCCAGCCACCGGATACTTCTATTCATGGCCTCTTCCATTCGTGGGCCAGTGGTCAACGTATGCACCACGTCATCCAATTGCATGATAATGTCTGATCCAATAGAGTTCTGTAACGAGATGGAGTGTTCTGGGGTTAGTAGCATTGGGGAGCCGTCGTGGGGGCTCAAGAAGTTGACACCTTCTTCAGTAATGGTGGCCAGTTTCAGCAATGACACCATTTGGAACCCACCGCTATCTGTGAGGATATTTCGATTCCATCCTTGCAGTTTGTGAGCTCCTCCCACTTTGTCAAGGATCTCTTGGCCCGGTTTGAGGCCCAGGTGGTATGTGTTGTTTAGACAGATTTTACACCCAAGCTCCTCGAGTTGCTCGTAAGTCAGACCTTTTAGGGAAGCTTGGGTGCCTACGGGCATGAACATTGGGGTCTCAACTGTGCCATGAGGCAAGGTCATTGTTGAAGCTCGAGCCTTGGATTTAGAGCATTTTGCAACGACCTCGAATTGGAGGGCTCTTCCTTTGTATTTGTACATGAGCAGAGGGAGAATAGGGAATAGCCAGCGCTTTGTCTGTTAAAAAGAGGGAGAACAGGGAATGGTCAGTGCTATGTCTCTTGAGAAGAATCCCGGGATGAGATCAATAACCTTATGAAAAGCAAGAAAAGAGAGTGCCTTCAAAATAGGGTCGAACTAGTGATAGATCAATGGAAAAATCAGGTCTCGGTGAGTTGGGATCGGCGGAGATCAAATTTTTTTTTTCTTGTAGTACTATTTCACCGGTGATTGATTTTCTCAACACTAATCAGCTCTCTTCTGCAAAAAAATATGTCATTCAAGAAAAAGGCTGTAGTAATATCCGGTAAACAAAACCAAAATTCTTCCAATATACTGCAGCATGAGGGTGTGAAACCCTCAATTCTCACGTCTCAGCCGACTATCTCAACTGGCAGCGAAGATCTGGACGGGCTGCTAGGCCATTGGGGGCTCCCACTAGGTAATGTATTGATGATCGAAGAAACCGGCACCACAGATTTTGCCAGCATTCTATTAAGATCGTTTGGTGCTCAGGGAGTAGTTCAAAACCGAGTGCACGAAGAAGGAGCAGGGAGAGGAGCCACAAAGCTAGTGGTAGTAGCACAAGATGAATCGTGGGGGAAAGAGCTTCCCGGTATTTATAAAGACAAAAAAACTGCCAAAAAGGAAAAGGTTCAGGAAGAACAGTCGAAGCTCACTGTAGGTAACGTCAATGAGAAAAACATAAGGATTGCCTGGCGATATACCAGGCCCAATGCCACAGCTCAGGGCAAGTCCGGGCCCCATTCGTCTGGTTCTTCGAACTCTGCTGACCCGAAGCCAAATTACAGCACGACTTTTGACTTCACCACACGCCTAATGCCCTCTCCCTCCAAGGCTGAGATCTCATATTTGGGCACCAACCTTGCATCGTGCCTCAACCAGATCGAGACGGTTGCCAAAGAGGCTGCGGCATCGAACACTGTAGTGCGGATCATAATCCCGTCTCTTCTGCACCCAGCTATCTATGAGCCCAATACTATCCAGCATGTCCTTCCATTTTTGCATTGTCTGAGGAACATCTGTCGAAAGTACTCGTCGCATTGCGCAGCAATGCTTTCGATATCTTTGGAGCTGTTCCCAAGAACCAGTGCACTGACACGAAGTATGGAGCACAGTGTGGACGGGCTGATCCACTTGGAGCCTTTCAAGGTGCCATTGCTCCCAGACTCCAACGAGAAGCAGGACCAAGGGCTGATACATATTTATAAGCTGCCGGTGACTAGTGAGAGAGGTGTTATGGTGAAGCGTCTTAGTGAGCATGCGTTCCGGGTTGGGCGGCGACAGTTTGAGATCAAAGAGTTTGGCATTCCCATTGACGAGTCTGAGGCTGCTCCCGAGGACAAGCCTAGTGTGATTGACTATTGATCCAGTGGTTTGGTCGTTGTGTGGAGGTAGTGGCTCTGGTGGTACCGTATGTGGTCATAGGGGTCTAGTAGTAGCTTCTGATAATAACACTTCAACACTTTATTTACTGCATGATTGTCTAGCAGTAGTAACTACTGGTAATATAACAGTAATAACTGTCTCGTACTAGTAACTGGCTTGTAGCGGCAAAACTCGTTCACAGTACCGTAGCTCATTTATAGTCCCGGAACCCAATACATAGATATAGCCCACATCTCTTTTGGCACCGCTAAAAAACGCTGAGGCACTACCACTTTGATCATTATGTCTGTCCACAATCAGCTGTAAGGATTCTTTTCCATCTTCTATATTCCATCATTCCTCTATTCTCTATGTCGGATCCAAAGCCCCTAGTTGAGCCGCACAATCATCGCTTAGCGCGCATGGACCAAGCTGGATGGGCCAAGCTGGCCCCGTTCCGATCCAACTTTCCTCTACTATAACCTTTACTCCTTCCCTTTTTCATTTTTTATTCTTCTTTTTTTTTTATTGTTTCATTCTCTTTGCAACCCCACAACTGAGTATATTGTAGTAGTAAGCGCCACCATCGCATAACTTGTCTCCCTCTAGCTCCTACCTTCAGAGCCATATAACTTACGTAGATATCTTGGTTTAGCTCTTGGAACTCGTAGTAAAATGGAGGGCGGAGACGAAAACAAGATGCGATTGAAGCTGCCTTCGGCGGCTAAGCTTCGCGACCTTTTGCACAAAACTCCGCTTCCATTCCTGAGTGAAAAACAGCAGCAGAGTCAACATCACCAGCACTCGTCACAGAGTGGAAATACCCACTATTATCATCATCATACCTTCAATACACATACAGAAGATGATTCCAGGTCATTCCTCTCAGTACCAGTGGACCAGTCTCGCCATGGTCTTACTAGTACCTCCGACGGTAAATCGAGATCAAGAGCAGTGAGCAGTGCGTCTGACAACTCATTTTCAAGTCTCACCAGATGGGCTTCAAGCCTTTCACTATCAGTGAGCCTCAAAACCACCTCTGATGTGCTCGACAGAGTACTAGGAGAAACAGAATCCGGCGTCGCGTTTAACGAAAGTGAGAACGCTTCACCGTCCTCCTCTTCACCAGCTGTCCCGGCTAGTGACGAAGAAACTGCATATTCAGACGCTTTACACATGGACCCCAGCAAATGCCTTCCTTTGGAAATCATGGTCAACGTACTTGGGTACCTCGACGACAAGTCACTACTCACATGCGGCACCATCTCCAAGCGGTGGAGCGAGTTGGCAAACTCCAACGCTGTGTGGAGACAACTCTACTTCCAGAACCAGTGGCAGGTCTCAGAGGACCTTCCCCCAGGGGCAGCAGATTGGAAACTTATATACAAAACCCGCTATAAGCTGGAGCAGAGGTGGAAGCACCCTGAAGTAGATCCCAAAGTGCTTGTCGGCCATAGCGATTCCGTATACTGCGTCCAATTTGACGACAAAAAAGTGGTCACAGGATCTCGAGATCGCACAATACGAGTGTGGAATTCCAAAACTGGCCAGCTCACCAAAACCATGGGCTATAGCATAAATGACGAAGCCCCACCCCCGCCATCGCCGTCGTCAACAGCATCAGCATTATCTGCATCATCACCATCACAAGTAACAGCAGCATCTTCCACAACATCGACATCTCCAGATGCTATCTACCACTCGGGATCCGTCCTGTGTCTCAGCTACGACGAGGAACTAATGGTATCTGGGTCCAGTGATTCGTCTTGCATCATTTGGGACATGTCCAAGCTAAGGCCTATAAAACAGGTATATCGGCACTCTGCAGGGGTGCTGGACGTAAGCCTAGATAAAAACTACATTGTCTCATGCTCCAAGGATAGTACAATCTGTGTGTGGGACAGAACCGACAGCAGCAAATACCCTATCAAATGGAGGCTTAAGGGCCATCGCGGGCCTGTGAATGCTGTTGAACTCCAAGGCGACTACATTGTCAGTGCTGGCGGAGATGCCACAGTTAAACTCTGGAGTGCCTCGACGGGAAATCTGATCAGGCAATTCCATGGCCATATCAGGGGGCTTGCATGTGTACAAATCTGCCTCAAATCTCGGCGAATCGTAAGCGGGTCAAATGATAACACAATCCGGGTCTGGGACCTGGATTCCGGCCGTTGCATATATGTGCTCGAGGGCCACAAAGCATTAGTGAGATCGGTTCACTTGTTCAATGATCGTATCATTTCTGGGTCCTATGACCAAACTATCAAGGTGTGGAATCTGCATACTGGAGAGCTTGTCTGCGATATTGATGGATTGCATGGATCTTGGATCTTTTCAGCCAAGGCAGATGTAAAGCGAATTATCACTACCTCAATCGGTATAAAGCCCGTGATTATGAACTTTGGTAAAGATCTGGACCCCACAATTTTGGACTACATTCGGTAGTAACCATGCATAGGTAGCGGTAGTAGTAGATATGGGCGAAAGAGTTAATCAACCTCCTTAGTTTTACTATCTAAGTATGAACAAGCAAATAGATGTTATGTTCAAACCTCAAAAAAAAAAAGTTGTAATATATATGAATACCCCCGAGATGAATCTATCACCCGAGTAGGGAGCCGAACTTTCTTACAGCTTAAAGGAGTGTGCGTATTTGTACTCATAAGTTTTTAGCATATAGATATATTAGATGACACTAGATAAATGTGGTATATAACCAGAAACTACATCCTAGTTGCAGCAATATGCATACAGAAAGAAAATACACACAATTCTACAGCGTTCTTATTTGGATCATCAATTACCCGTCAACACTTGCTTCCTTCGATTGAAGGCCCTATGACGAGTCTCGTTCATGTAAGCTACACCAGTTTGCAACAAGTATGCAATTGAACCAGCCGCTCTGAACGCTGCAAGTGCCGCAACGGACCACAGAATGACCTTTAGGTATACATTATGCTGAGTGTTGCCAGTGCCAAACACTTGAGTCATGATCATTACTAACAGTGCATTGGCAATCATCCACACAAGCACAACACGAGTTCGGATCTCTCTGTAGTAGTCATCCTTGATGGTATGCGCATCTGGCTTTGGCTCTGGAATCTTCTTACGTTCTCGTAGATTGCAAAGAGCATCTTCATAGCCACTATCAATATCCAGCTGTTCAGATGGAATTTCAATCTCAACAACATCTTTACCTGCCTCAGCCTTTACAACAGCATGACCAAGGTCTTTAGTAGCTACATTATCACCTTTAGTACCCCAGGTCACATCGTGGGTATTACAGAATGCATAGATTTGAAGGGTGACTGAGTACGCAGGTAGTAGCAAGAAATATTGTAGAGAAGAAGTAAAGATGTGCCACGGCTCCAAGTACAGGAATGACATCAATGCATAAAGTCCGTATGTCGAAGCCATTGAGATAATAATTGTCGTGAAAATGTTATCACCAACTTCGACGCCATCTCCTGTAGATATGACAGTTTGGATCACAAAGTACAGACCGCACCCGGTTGCATAAGCAGCAACGACACCAAGTAGAATCATTGAGGCCATAAACAGGGTACGGGCACCTTGTGGTCGATTACCTAAAGACAGAATGAACTGACTAGCAATGACACAAATACAAATATACTTGAAAATCAAGAAAAGGTATAGACCACCATTGTGTGGAATTGTAGTGGAATTCTTCCCCGCCAACGAGCCAGCAACAAAGTAGAATGCAAGGTAGAAGTTGGCTAGCGAGAAAAATGTGAAAATCAGTTGGATGAACTGATAAAGAAATTCAATATGCAAAAACAGTTTTCGAACAAAGGAGTGGTCAGTATGCCAAATCTGTTTGAAATGGGTCTGGGCATAGATCGCTGCAAACAGAGCACCGTTGAGCCATCGTCTTCGCTGACTGATAAACTCTGGTACAGTATCAGGCACATCCGTCTCACCAGTAGCTGCCTTGACATACTTCAACACCCATTTCTCACCCCGCTTAGCTACCAGTTCCCAGCACAAGATACGATCTTCAGCTAGGTACATGTTGGAGGTGAATACATCTGTTTCGGCGCCATGAAGGAATTCACCCTTGAAGTATGAGTTCAATGGTCCAGTTCCATCAGGCAAATTTTTGAGAGCTCGGTATCTATAAGCTGACAACGCACCAGGCAAGACAGAGATATATCCAAAGGCACTTTCCAATGGCTTGTCCAAAATGTTGGACATTTTGTATTCAAAGTTTTGAGCGGCAATCAATGGGTTCAGCAAGTTGAGCCCACCTTTGCCCTTCATGGCCTTGATCTCACCACAGGCACCAGCCACGTTGGAATCGCTATCGAATGCCTTCCACAAGTGGTAGATTGAGGTAGATCCCGGCTTTGTTCCCACATCGAGCAAAACACAGACATTTGGGTTTAACAGGGGGCAAAAGGCGTTGAACAACCATCTGTGAGAGTTGATCTTTTTAGCGTTCTGCTCCTTGAGACAAAAGACCATTTGTACCGGAACAATGCCCTTTTCTGCACCTTGGAAGTGCATTCCAGGGTCTAAAGATACCTGGGTGGTGTACTCAAAGATGTGAGCCTGTACTGGCTCGTCGTTCACAAACGACTTGGCAATTCCTTCTTGGAATACACCCATAGCTGCCAAACTGTCCAAAACTCGGGCATTTACTTTAGTTCGACCATCAGAGACAATGGTAACTACGACTTTTTTCCATCCGTCGGGGCCCCAGACTCGACTTTTATTTCTGGAGCACAGATGGGCAATATTTTTCATGACAGAATGCAAAGTTCTAGCGAAGGAAACTTCGTCCTCGTTGTACATTGTGATGCAAATGCAAAGTTGGATATCTCGTTCATAGATGGCCTGTCTCAAAGTGAAGCCAGATTCGGCAAAAGTGTCCGGATCAGAGGTACAGGCTGTGTACCTCATGTAGACAAACTCATCATTGTCTCGTCGTGGGAGAAAACTGTAGAGCTTAGTTGGAACTGGGCAGTCCAGTACCAAGTTACCTCTGACCAATTTCACCTCCTTTCGGGTCATACTTTTGTGTCTACGTGGTTGGGCCTTTGTTGGTGCCTCCAGAACCTCGCTCAAGGTAGCAGTTTCACTGTCATCGGTAGAGGATGTGACAACCGATCGAGCATCCATGTCTGGATATTTTTTATTACTGTAGTGTCTATCATCATCAGCCTCGAAGCTGTCGTCGTCTTCATCGTCATCCTCGGCTTCGGTAGATGATGCGGCTTCCTCGATCTCGTTTCCATCTTCATCGTAGGTGATGTAGCTCATAGAAGTAGATGCTCGAGAGAAATCCGGCTGAGATGGAGGAGGCATTGGGATACTTGAACGACTCTGACGATGGTCTTCCATGGGGATATTTTCGTGATCATGGATCGGGGTTTCCTGACGAGTCCATTCGGCTCTCAATGTTCCTGGGCTCTGGTGGTGATAGGAGCTTCCCATCATTCTAACCGGTGATACCGACCCATGAACACGAGTTGGGGATGCACTGCCGCCACGGGTTGGGGAACCAGGAGTACTATATCTAGAGGGAGAGTTATATCGGCCTGCTGAGTTTAGGAGGGATTGTGATTGTTGTCCCGTTGGAGACTGCGGAGGAGCAGAATTGAATTCATCTAAAGCATAATTTTGTACAGTGTTAGTTATTCTTGTCTCTCTATGTGTGTTTTAAACTCAATTTCAGAATATAAACATACCTAGATGCAGATTCATAGTACGAGATGGTGAATTATGAGCTGGTGATTGATGAGCCGGCGACGGTGGCATTGGCAGGTTCCGTCGACGGTTTGGACTCCCATCGAAGCTATGATCCATTATTTTACTTCGTTCTTTTTAGAATAAGTTTTTTTTTTTTGAAAAAGTGAAATATGGAAATGAGAAAGTTATGAAAATACAAAAATCGACCAGGAATCCAGGTTATAAAGTGTATGCTGCAGGCTGATGCGAGGTTAGGAAAAGGGGAATATGTAAACAAACAAAAGTCACGTGATGTTTTGACTCAGCCGTGCTGGTGTGCCCTGTGTTGCCTGGGCGATGATCGGAGGAGCGACTCAGAGATCATGGTTTTTTCTGCAGATTAGTTATGGTGATCTACTAGTACCAGATGCAGAACTGTTTCTAGATATTTATAGCTAATGAATTGAGGCTATGATCGCAGATTTTGAAGAAAGGTCTTCTATTTTAGCATACATAGAATAATATCAGTAGGCTATGAGCAGCCATAGTTCGGATCTACTATATAATCTATACATATCACCAAGGTACAGAAATTTGAGGACAAGTAGTAGCGTCATGAAAACAAAGTTATTGTCTACCTAGTCTCCATTTTCAGGTGGTATATCCTGCTCCATTTCAGAGCTTTGAATACGACCGGTCGGTGATCGAGACATCATAGGATAGTGAGAAGTTTGATCGGTCTTTCAAGAAATTTGCTCGCTCACGTGATTTGGGAGCCGTAATTTTCCACACCATCAAAAATTATCACCTAATCATACCTTTCAAGTACCTTTCTCACAACCACATAATAGTTATAGTGCACCATGCAGTCATTACAAGTGCGATTGGTGAGACAGGCTACAACTAGTATTGTTCGGAAGCCATTTCTTGGCCGTTCATTTGTATCATGTAGAACTCTCTTGCAACAAGATGGCAAAAAACCAGCCCCAAGTGATGACCAATCTAGAGGAGTTGAAGACCCGGGCACGGCCCGTCATGGATATGACCCTTTGAAACCAAGAAAGCCTCTGAGTCGAATAGCCGTGGGCGACAGCAGGAAATACGATCCAGAAAAGGCTAAAGAGCAGAAGGTAATCGGGATGCTCAATTGGAAAGCAGCCCTATTCTTCATACTCACGGGAGGTGGTATCACGTGGTTTTTCAACAGAGAGAAAAAGAGAATCCAAATTCAACGTGAAGCAGAAGCTAACCGGGCAGTGGGGAAGCCACAGGTTGGTGGCCCTTTTGAGTTGGTTGATCAAGATGGCAACAAGTTTTCAAACAAAGACCTTTTGGGCAAGTTCTCGTTAATCTATTTTGGGTTCACGAGATGCCCAGACATTTGTCCGGAGGAACTAGACAACATGTCCGAAATCTTGAATAATATCAATACCGACAAGGACGACAAGAAGCTTACCCCAGTTTTCATTACCTGTGATCCTAACAGAGATCCTCCAGATGTGCTGAAGGCCTATCTATCCGAGTTTCATCCAGATATTATCGGTCTTACGGGATCATTCGAAGATATCAAGCAGACCTGTAAGCATTATCGTGTATACTTTTCTACACCACCTGACCTCAAGCCTGGCCAGGATTACCTGGTAGACCATTCCATTTTCTTTTATCTAATGGACCCAGAGGGCCAGTTTGTGGATGCTCTTGGTAGACAGTACACCGCAGAGACCGCCGCACAACGTATTAAAGACCACATGGCGGAATGGAAGCCGCAGGCTGAACGAGAAAAGGCCAAAGCTGGTGGAATCTGGTCTCAGATCTTCTCTTAAGCTGGCCTGATAGTTCCTCATTGTGCGTACGTGTGCTATGCGCTACGAGATGAACACCTCTTCGTAGTACTTTGTAAATATTTTATATATATGTGCAGTTCCCAATCTTTCGAACTTTATAGCCAGCCGTTGGGTTAACTTTTTGCTTTCTCACTCTATTTGTATTACCCAATTAGCTCACTCCTTCCTATACCCCAAGTCTTCATGATGATGCTCCATGTGCTGATATCGATAGCGTTATACTCCGAACTCGCATTGTCATTCTCGACAGTTGGTTATGAACAGTATTTAGATGTTTGGCGCCGATTTTATGCAATCCCCAGCCACATTATGACCTATGAGGACTTAATCGCTCTGGGCCTAGAAAATCTGATTAGAGGTGCAAGTCACACCCTAGATCTGACTGACTTGGGAAGCAGGACGTTCACTCTAGAAAATGAAAGTCCTCTGGCTATCCCGCAGGAAGTTCGTTTGATGTTCTTGTTCAATTACGGGTCAGCTTCTGAAGAGCAACTGGTATCAGAACCATATATTGTCCGACATTCTTCTTCTTCTATTGATACTACGCTATCATATCCTGGCTGGCATAATTCAACTGCTTATTTGCCCTTTGAATTACCGAAATACCATTACATTAAGGACTTGTTCATGATGTTACCCCGTAACAACGAAACATTCCCCGATTTGAAAACTAGTTATATCCCTACTGCTGATTCATGGCTAAACCATCTTGGTCTGAAAAGCTGGAAGATACCCATGTCTGTTAAGACTATATTGGGCAGTTCACACGATCGGCCCATTATCACCTTCGTGGTCGAAAGTAGTGATACCAATAATACACAAGCGGCTCGATTTACCGATAAAGAAACCTTTTTTGATAATTTCGCTAAGTTATGGGTAAAATCTTTTGGGCCAGAAGCACTAGCTGATTCTGTCTTTTGCTATATGGGCCCACAACAATTACCTCTGAGCTATTGTTCAAGAGTAGGCAGCCAAGGTGTAAATATCTCTTTGGCTGACACCCATCAGCATGAAGATGTCAGCAACAGAAACAATAAGGACTCTGCATTGCTTTCTAGACGATTTTTCAGTAAACATGATGACGATTGTGAGGATGACGACGACGGGTTTGATTTCCTAAACATATACGATTACGAATACGAAACCAGGCTACTAGTAGTAAACAAACTTCAAAAATTAATGGATTTCATCAGCCAAGGACTAAACGAGGAAGACATCGACGAAATAACGGGCTACTACGATGAAAGCATATCAGAGGATGACTACTATCAAGCAGCAAGAAAAGCCAGAATACGAAGTGCACAGCTGTCTTCGACTGCACGGGTTGAGCTTAAAGATCAACAAAATCCAATGCTGAATCCAGATCCAAGCGATCCGTTTTTTTCCAATCTAAGGAATAGTAAGACCATATATATATGCTTCATATTGCACTCTTAACTAACTTTGAAACAAAACGAAATCAGTACGGAAAATGATTGAGTCTCAAAACGAGGACCTAATCTTCACACAATCCGAAAGACAAGTCCAAACACCTTCAGTTATCACATCCATTCAGATACCAGGTAACAGATTCAGAAATAAACTACATGATATTAGCTCAATTGGAGAATTAGCAGAGAATAGTAATACAGCCGAACTAATTCGGCGCAAATTTGGGTCAACTCACGAGACAGAGGGGTCTTCTGAAGATTGTGTCCAAGTCACATGGAAACTCGTTTTTACCTACTCACTGTTTGGCAAACCAGCCAACTTTTGTACCATTGAACAGAAGACTGCTTAAGATAATGACTGAGAGGAGAAAAAGTAATTATTTTAGCTCTATATTAAGCATAGCTCATCACGGAACAAAAGACTTATGTAAATGCATTATAATGGTGTAGAACGGGACATGAGAAAAGGGATAACGGGGCACAAACTTGTTCCTAGTCAATAGTGAGAATAGCATTTCATTCGTTAAACCCGTATATTAAAAGAACTAAATAAAAGAATTAGTACAGCTAGATATTGGAAGAATCAAACACGTAAATTATTCACAGTTAATCGGACTGCCCAACTGGAGACCCTAGGAGATCCAAAAGAAGATTAAACACAGTCTTACCAAGGATTTGGATAGAGTCCGCGCTAAGGCTATTATTCAACCGAACTTTCTTTCGGCAACCAGATTCAACTGGCTCTCCGTTCAATCTATCTTTCAACCATGAGAGAGCTGAAGGGAGGCCCAGGATCATCTCGGTAACGTGATCATTTAGAATGTCCTGGTTTAAAGTGATATCGACTCCTTTACTACAGTAGTGATCGTAGAATTTTTGGACCTCTGTATAAGGAGCAATTTCATCTTTTTTAGAGTGGTAGATCATGAATGGAGCCTTTGGAACGTGCTCACCCATGGCGTTGTCATTGAGAGTGCTCTGTACAGTAGGATTGTAAAGGATGTCCTCGCCCGACTTGAAATACTCAAACCAGTCCTTAGTAATGTATTTAAAGAAATCGGACACCAAGCATTGAGATCCAGCCTTCAAAAAGTCGTCACGAGTTTCTTCGATAAGCTCTTCCTCAATGACAGCGTTGAACTCTGGGTATTCGTTTGCCAGGCCCATAATACCCGCAGGAACGAGTCCCACAAACGGACTTTTATTCACAAAGACAGCCACGGATGTGATATTAGGAACCAACCCCCCAACTGCCACACCAGAGATCTCAAGTTCTGGATAGTATTCTGGTTGTAGTTCTGCAGCCCAAGAAGAGGCCAAGCTCCCGCCTGAATAGCCCCAGAAGGCAACGGAAGCATCTGACTTGATGCCAGTGATACTTTCTGAGTCCAACGCAGCCCGAACACCATCCAGCACGGCATGTCCTGCCTGAATACCAGCAGTAAATGCAGCTTGTGGCCCCTCATAATCTGGAGTCACCACGACCCAACCAAGGTTCAAAGCAGTGTCGATGGCAGCGATTTCCACTTGAGAGTTGAGACTGTCGATCCCGGAACCAAACTGAATGGCATATGAAGGAGCACAGTCAATTGATGCAGCATCCTCCGCGATTTGATAAGATACAAGTTTGGTGAAATCAGCATTGTGAGGCACTAGTACTGTAGCTACAGTGGCTTCTGGAGCTCCAGAAGAGTTCGAAGTTCTGTAGAGTAATTGGATCGACTTAGCGACATCTTGCTGGAGGAATAGTAAAGCAGGAGAATTAGGTGTGTCTCGATGTTTGAGAATCGTACCTAAGGGCTTGTCTTCATATCCCTGAGGAGGCTGGTAGAAGGAATCTTCGCTAGGCTTGACAAGATCGCTTCTTTTCTGGGTCAATGGTACCGCGTGGGTAACCGTTGAAAACGCGGCCATAAGCGTTAGGGCAGTGGACCAAAGTTTCATAACGTACAAATAAATCTGTTTTTTTATGGTCTGAACCTTCAATTAATGAAATTTAAAGGAACCCATCGTTATTTATAACTAATTTCTCTATATACAGGATCGCAATTGCATTTTGTGTACTGGTCCAAAGACAGTAACCAATCAGAATGAGCTTTCAGATTCTTGCATGCCTCTGCATGTCAACAAACGTAAAGAAAAACAGGGAAAGAAAGGAAAAAAAAAAAAAAAAAAAAAAAAAAAAAAAAAAAAAAAAAGAAAAAGAAAGGAAATGGAGATCTGTCACTTGATTCTCATCTAAAGAGCATCTGAACAAGCTCGCCAGTGTGTGGGGTTCCACTTTCGATCCCAAAAATTTTCTGAATGTCGATCCATTATGCCGTGTAGTCGATTAGAGTTCATGCAGTCAAAGGGATTTGGTAGACACACACACATACATATGTGTGTTCCACGGCCCTGCTTTCCCCTCACCAGCCAAGGACCGAATGATTTAGATTTTGGAGATTGGCTTATGAATGTGGGTAGACAGAACAAAGAGATGGAACTCCCTTCTCTGAGAAATAAGCTATATTCAACGTGACTTCAACTACTTCTTGAAATGAAAAAACACAATTCTATTACTTATACTCATTCCCTGCGTTGAGCATTTTAAGAGACATGCTCTTAATATATCTTATAGATCGATAATCAGATCGACCCGCACCAATTTGGGCTTCAAAAAAGCTCTGCTAATTAAGGGTCGAGCCGACCGCACGTTGGAAATGTAAGATTATGTACTGAGTTACCACAGGAAGAGAAACTTCCGAGGTGTCATATGAGATCTTGTGATGAAGAGCTAGCAGGCCGAGTTAGCACTGGTGCTCATGAATCTGGAAAAACAAGAAGCGGCTCGGCATTAGATTTGCATTGAGGCCCGGAAGGTATATCTGTGGACTTTAATGTTCATGAGCCCATACGGTGACGGGCAACAGGGGTTCACGCTAGACGGGTTGAGCTGCAGGTGCAGGTGAGACAGAATTGAGGATGGGAATTCAATGTTTATGCATGTTGCAGAACGTAGAATAGGCATTGTTTTAGAATATGGAAGCGTGCTGGGAGGGCTTCGAAGTAATCTTAGAATACGTGTATACCAAAAAAATGGAAGCAAAACAGTAATCTGCTCTATGAGATGGATGTAACAATAGATGTAACCCAATTGGAAACTCGTTCGTTCTTTTCTTACAGTGGACTTCTAACAAAGTCTGAAATAACTATATACCCAGATAGAGCTATGGCTCAACTTTCTGGCACCACCTATGCCGCCGAGTGAAAGTCGAACCATTGGATGAAGTCGGTGGCACACTTTTCCTTAGCAAACTTCACATGTGGTTTGGAAATGTCGCCCTTGATGGCGAACCCGTGTTCGGTACCTGATGCCAAGGTAGTGAAGTAGGTTACCCCGTTTTCCTTAAGGGTAGTCTCAGTAAAGTGCCGCTTGTCTTCTGGATAGGCTTGATCTGTCTCAGCTGCAGAAATGAAGACTGGCGCCTTGAGAGCTTTAATCTCATCATCACTAACAAAAGAAGGATGGGCAATACCAACCGCCTGAACTCTGCTAGTATCAGCACCCAAACGAACTGCGTATTTGGCTCCAAAGCAGTGGCCAGTAGCGGCCACAAATTTTGGCTTGGCATCATCGTTAAGAGCCTTCAGTACGTTCTCCACAATTGGACCGACATTGTCTGGGCCATGAGAAGCGCCCCAGGACATGAAGTCGAAGCCCTCTTTCAAAGGCAACTCGACCGCATCTCCATTGAACAAGTCTGGCATAACTACATAATAGCCGGCTCTGCCAAAGGCGTCGCATACCAATTTGTTGTTGACCAATGGAATGCCGAAGGCATCAGTGAGGTAGAGGATAGCCTTTCCAGAGTTTTTGTCTCCGGCGACGTACGTTTCTACTCCGCCAAGCTTGGTGATTTGGCCGGTTGGTTCACCGGAGTGGAGAGACACTTTGAGGCAGCAGTTGCTTGGAGGGTGAGAAGCCATTGTTTCTTTTGTTTTTTTTTTTTTTGTTATCCTAAATACAGATATTGATTTCCTTGAATTGAAATAAGGATTGTCTGCTACTCTACTATAGCCAATCTATTGGGCGGTTTTCACCCAATATTTATATTCTCCAGAGGGAACGGAGATGTCGTCGACTTCTGGCTCACCGATCACTATGAGATGGTTAATTCCGCTAGTGCGGCTGTGCAAGGCCAAATTTTGCGGGACCCCATCCAGGCAACGGGAAACGGACTTTAGTTTTGGCTGAGCGACTTTTTACTGAACTGTTTCAGCTGAGTAATTAGTGTATTAATGTGGCTTCGATGGTATGGTTTATGGACTAGGCACAGAACGGACGTTCAGCTGCATTCGGACTCCAATAGTTGGCCCCGGAGTTTTGAAATGTATCGGATATTGGACCATGAACTGGTATCAGACCCAAGAACTCACATTCTACCTCCAGCTAGACATTGGCTCAAAGGAATCGATGCATGGAAATATTTGTGACCACCTTCAACTAACTTGTTTTTGTTGAAGAGTTCTGGCTCACCCACCTCATGGATTGAATCTCCGGATGAGAGTCCTCAGTATGACCTCATAAGACTACTCTCACACACTCTCACTGCTAGTATAACTACGCAGGCACAACGGCTAACCCACCCGGAACATCCTTTCAACTACTAGCTAGAATGTACGAAATCCAAAATTGCAAATTTACTGTATAGAACCAAAGCCCCAGGCCATGCTTCTCAACAAACATACTCAAGAATAGAGCCACTTCTGGTGAATGCCATAACTCAAACATATACACATCTTCTAGAAATCTCGTGATTATATTCTACTACTAATACTACTCTAATTCTTACCAGCACCGGATCGGAAATAGATAATATCACCATCCTCGACAACATAGTCCTTACCCTTCTGCATCAACCGGCCAGCGGCCTTGACGGACGCTTCGTCACCATGCTCAACCAAGTCAGTATATTTAGTAACATTGGCCAAAATAAACGTCTTCATCAAATCATTATGAATAACACCTGCAGCCTGTGGAGCCTTGGTACCCTTTCGAATAGTCCATTCTCGGACCTCATCAGCACCAGAGGTAAAGAAAGAGATCAAGTTCAAGGTAGTTCGCATAGTAGTGATAATCTTTGGCAAAGCAGATTGAGTACCCAGCTTCTTCAACTCTTCCTCTCGTTCCTCATCAGATTCCATGTGGGAGAGACGTTCTTCCAATGAAACTGAAACTGGGATAATCAAGTCACCTGGGGATTCCTTGTCAATCCATTCCTTGATGGCCAACAAGTGCTTGTTTTTCTTTCGAATGTAGTCTCGTTCCGACAAATTGACCAAATAAATAGCTGGTTTGGCAGTCAACAAGTACATTGAGTTGATAATTTCAACTTGCTTTGGAGACCAAGTGCCGTTAGCAATTCGGTTGCCATCTTCCAAATATTGGATCAATTCGCCAACAAAAGCAGCTTCTTCCTTCTTGTTCTTGACTTCCAGAGATTGGCCTCCTCGCTTGGTGATCTTCTCGACCGATTCCATATGCTTTTGTGCAAACTCGATATCCTTAATACGCAATTCGTCCTTGATAATCTTCAGATCTCGAACTGGGTCCACGTCACCTTCGATGTGGATAATTTCGGCATCATCGAAACATCGAACGACCTGGAAGATGGCATCGACAGCTCGAATGTGTGACAAGAAGGAGTTACCGAGACCCTCACCGGCAGAGGCTCCCTTGGTCAAACCAGCAATATCGTACACAGTTTGGTAGGCTGGGACCTTGGAGGCTGGCTTGTACATTTCGCATAGCTTGTCGAATCTAGGCGAAGGCACGATTACTCTGGCTTCTTCTGGATCGATAGTTGCGAATGGGAAGTTTGCAGGGTTACCGAGAGGGCATCTGGTAATTGCTTGGAAAAAGGTTGATTTTCCGACATTGGCCAAACCCACAATACCGGCTTTTAGGTTGTTTCCTGGTCGTCCTAGCAGTACTTTTTCTTCTTGAACTTGTTTTTTTGGTGGCATTTTCTGGTTTTGAGATTCTTGCACTTGTATTACGTGTTTTTGATTAAAACGGAGGAGAAAAAAAAAGTAGTATATTAGTGTAAAAATTTGAAAAACTCGTGATCATATTTACGCGCACCCCCATAGTAGTAGTACCAACACTACTGCGAGTACTATTTTGCTCCAGACTCCAGCCATTTGCCAAACTCATCTAACCGTTCCTGCTCATTTGCTACTTCATCGTGTTTCTTGGTCTTTTTGTACTGCTCGTGCGACTCCATAATCCACGCCTCCAGCCTTCGGCCGTCGAAATACCGACCATCCATCTTCTCCACGCATGCCTGGGCCTCTTCAGCCTCACTGAACTTGACAGTTACAATGCCATCAGCCTCGAGATTGTAGAGAATTATGCTGGTTACACTACCAATTGATTCACACTCATCACGAATCTCCTCCTTGATGTCTAATTCTGCACTGACGTCTTCCTCGAGCTCTTCCAGAGTGAATATGTGCTTTAGTACCACCACCTTCTGATTCTTCCGAATCGGTTTATCCACCTGGTCATCGTCCCATTCCGCGATCTTATTATTGATCTTTCTGAACGATCTTTGCATTTGACTCTTTTCTATCTTTGAAACCGTTGCACCATCTTCTTTTCTTGACGACGACGTCGACGACGACGACTTGTCTTGTTTCTTCTTGTAGCTGTCGTCAGCTATCTCTACGTGGATCGTACCTTGATCCAACTTCCCGAACCGTAGTTCTCTATTGTCCATCATTTGAATAGCCAGATCAACACTCTCCGGCTTGAAATAAATAATTAATGCATCCCCTTTGACCGTTTTCCCGTCTTGTTCCCTGTACAGCTTGATCTTTTTGTCTCCCGTCTGTAAATTCTCTCCAATCACCCCATATCGACTGAAGATTTCCTCCAGTTCCTTCTCTGTGACATCCTTCGGCAGGTTTGATATATATATCGCGGTTGGCGCACTTTTACTCCTTCTCAGCTTGTTCCTCGTGATACTTTCGCCATCATCATCGCCATTTTTGCGTTTCTTGGGCAGATCGTAGGTCTGTTGCTGCTGTTCGACATCTTGTTCCTCATATATTGGGTTCCACAATCCCGACTCGGCATCGTACTCGTAGTCTCCATGCTCCTCTTTCAGCACGTACTTATTGCGGGAATTGTCGAACGATATTCTAGGATCGGTCTCGGCATTCTTTGGAGCTTTCATAACGGTCCAGTTCTTCCTGGTAATTCCTCTTCTTTGATATTTATTTTGGTGATGATCGGATTTTTTTCCCTCTAGTACTATTTCTCTTTGGTGGATCGGTCCTCCGCTTTGTGCGTGGCCCTCTCACACTCATAATAAATGCCACCACAACATTTAACCCATTTTCCTTATTTTTTCACCACTACCAAACCATCGTCGAACCAAACACGTCAAACTTATCTTATTACTCCCTCAGATAGGACAAACCTATTAGGTCAATCGATCATATAGGAGTAGAGAAAGAAACAAAAAAAGCAGTATAATAAGATAAAAAAAAATGTCTGCATTGACATATAAAAAAAACGATGACTTGGAGTCTGGGCAGTTAGACAAAATGACAGTCTACCAGGACTGTCTGTCCGGCTTTAATGCCTCTCCAATTCAGTCGAGACGATGCCGTAATTTGCTCTCTAAGCTAATTCGGCTACTGGCAGCAGGTGAAACCTTCCCTGTCGACGAAGCCACAAGCCTGTTTTTCTCAATTACCAAATTATTCCAGCACAAGGACGCGTCTTTGCGACAAATGGTCTATCTGGCTGTGAAAGAGCTCAGCGCAAGCTCCCAGGACGTTATCATGGCTACTAGCTCAATCATGAAGGACGTGCAGGGGAGTAACGAGCTAATCTACAAGCCCAATGCAATTCGAGCTTTGGCTCGAATCATCGATGCTAGTACAGTCCAGAGTATCGAACGGTTGATGCGAACTGCAATTGTCGACAAACATGCAGGTATCTCATCTGCCGGGCTTGTTTCATCGTACAATTTGATTCCAATTGCCAAAGACGTTGTTCGACGGTGGGCCAACGAGGCCCAAGAAGCTGTATTGGCTCAGAAACGGTTCCCACAGAGTGCTCTAGATGCTAAATACTCTTCCGGTATCTCCACAATGACCCAGTACCATGCTCTCGGGTTGCTTTACCACCTGCGTTCCCATGACAAGATGGCTTTAATGAAAATGATTCAACAGTTCAGCTCGGGCAACGCCCTGCGGAACTCCAACGCAATTGTTATGCTGATCCGATATATCACCAAGATTATCGACGAAGATCCCAACTTGCGACCAAAGCTGTTCCAGTATTTGGAAGGTTGGTTGCGACACAAGTCTGACATTGTCAATTTGGAGGCGGCCAAAGCTATATTGAACATGAAGAATGTCAGCGACGCTGAGGCCAATTCCGCTATTCCTGTGCTACAGGCGTTCTTGGGTTCCCCAAGAACTGTGTCTAAGTTTGCTGCGATTCGAATCTTGAACAAGTTTGCCATGGTCCGGCCACAGGCAATTGTGGCTTGCAACGTTGAGATTGAGCAGCTGATTAGTGACAGTAGCAGAGCTATTGCCACTTATGCCATCACCACATTGTTGAAGACTGGCAATGAGGACTCGGTTGATCGACTCATGAACAAGATTTCTGAGTTCATGAACGACATTAGTGACGAGTTTAAGATCATTGTAGTCGATGCAATCCGGTCTCTTTCGCTAAAATTCCCGGCCAAACAAGCCTCAATGTTGTCTTTCTTAGCTAGCACCTTGCGAAATGAGGGTGGAATCAATTTCAAGACTGCTGTTGTTGAGGCATTGTTTGACATGATTCGATACATCCCTGAGTCACGTGATACTGCTTTGGGCCACTTGTGTGAAGTTATTGAAGACTGTGAGTTCACCGAGCTCACTGTGCGAATCCTCCACTTGCTTGGTGAAGAGGGCCCCAAAACCGCTGTACCCACTATGTACATTCGATATATCTATAACCGAGTTGTGCTGGAGAACGCAGTGATCCGAGCTGCTGCTGTACCCAGTCTTGCCAAGTTTGCATTGGTAGATGATGAGTCAGTGAAGAAGTCCATCAAAGTACTGTTGACCCGATGTTTGGATGATGTTACAGATGAAGTGAGAGACCGTGCTGCATTGAGTCTTCGTTTGATTGGCATGGAACCAGAAGCTGCCAAATCATATGTATCGCCAAATGCCAAATACTCGCTACCGCAATTGGAGCACAAGCTGGCTCTGTACGTGTCTGGATCCTCCAAGGAAGACTTGGCTACACCATTTGATATCTCCACTGTTGCATTGATCACAGATGAGGAGGCTCGAGCTGAGGCTCTCAAGCAAAAGAATAAGCAATCTGAGCGATCCCATAGCAGTAAGGATGAAGGAAAGAAGAGTGGCAAGGCAGATGGTAGTGCCAATGACACAAATGCTTCCTCTGCTTCTACGTTTGGCCCCTCTTCAGGAAAGACTGCTCAAGAACAACAGTTTGCCCGAGAGCTACAAGCAGAAAACTATTACAAGGTGCTTTCTGCCATCCCAGAGATTGCCAGCTATGGCAAGCTGTTGAAGTCGTCTGATGAAGTTGAGTTGACTGAGAGTGAGACAGAATACGTGGTGACCGCAGTTAAGCATGTATTTGAAGAGCATTTGGTTGTTCAATACAATGTCACGAACACTCTAGAGGAGACCGTATTGGAAAATGTTCATGTTGAAGCGTCCAGTGATTTGGAGGAGATTGACTTCATAATCCCAATTGACAAGTTGGAATACAATTCTACTGGTGTTGTTTATGTCTCGTTCACTCGGCCTCAGGAAGAGAGCTTGGTAGTCACTTCGGTTGAGAATGTGCTCAAATTTGTGTCTAAGGAAGTTGACCCAAGCACTGGTGAAGTTCAACCAGATGGGTTTGATGACGAGTACAGCCTTGAAGATATGAACATTGTTATTGGTGACTACATGACTCCGGGATATATCGGCGACTTTAGCACTCAATTTGATGCATTGCCCCATAAGGCTGTCAATACCTTCAAGCTCCCAAGTTATACTATTGAACAGGCTGTTCCGGAGATCATTGGAGTATTGTCTATGTCTGCATTGGAATCTACTGATATTCCTACTTCAGAGACTTCGCATACTATTAAGTTGTTTGGACGAACTACTAGCAAAGAGATGGCCGCATGCCAGGTTCAGATGGTGTATAGTTCGAAGAATGGCACTACGATTAAGGTAACTGCTAAGGGTGAAAGTGACAATGTTGCGGAGTTGATTGTTGAGTCTATTGGTAGTTTGAGTGCGTAAATTGTCTTTAGGAATTTTAATATAATGACATAATAATGTGAGCGGCATAAGAACAGGACGTTAGGTCATTCACTCGAAAGAGTTTACGTACCTTTACAAAGTATATATATATATTAGTCGTGAGAAAATAGTCTAGAAAGGTAATGTGCAGTAATGAACGGCTCGACGTGCGGCTGACCGGAGGTTCGCAACCCCGAAGTGGCGAACTCCCACCAAGGCTTTCAAACGTTTTTGTGTGATTTCAAATCATATTTATTGTTTCTTTATTAATCTCAAGAAACATATATAAGCCATAAAAGTTGCTTTCTTCTTCCTTTCTCATTACAAGCTTGCTTCAGAACAACTAAAACGACATTCTGCAGTACTTTGGTTATTTATTACAACAAACGCTCACTAACTCTGTCTACTAATCCCCCACACGACTGTTAGATAATATAATCAACATGCAGTTGACCATATCATTCCGCTCTGACAAAAGAAGCATAGATGTTGAGGAAGATGTAACGATCCAGGAACTCTTGCTCATGATAGAGAATGAAACCAAGGTCATGGCAGATATGCAAAAGCTCATTGTCCCCAAAGTAGGAGCAATTAAATTAGACTCGCATGGAGATAGGACAGTAGGACAAGTATTCGAAAATGAAATCTCACGAAGCAGAATTATTCTTGTCGGGACTCCAATGAGTGGTATAGAGGCCTTGCAGAGAATGGAGAGTGCTGAAGCGGAAAGAAAGCGAAAACTACAGAAGCGACTGGAATATAGGCTGAAGTATGGGAAAAAGCCCGCTAGAACAGCTGTCAAACCTGTGGAATATACATTTGGACAGTTGATCGCATTACCTCACCTGCCAAATGCTGATAGGTCTCTGGAGATGCTACAAAGAATCCAGGATGACAAGGGAGTTCAGGCTATAATGGCTAAGCATAAATGGTCGGTAGGAACTCTTACCGAGTTGGATCCCGCGACCAATACTACCCACTCTGAGCGGCTTTTGGGACTCAATGTTGGTAAAGGAGCCATCATCAAGTTACGACTGCGAACGGACGATTACCAAGGATTTTGCGAATATAAACAGATCATTAAAGTACTTTGCCATGAGTTGGCCCATAATGTGCATTCCGAGCATGACCGCCAGTTTTGGGATCTTACAAATCAGTTGGAGAAAGAAGTCATTGCTCTGGATCCGTTCGGTGGCCGTGGACATGCTCTGACGGACCAGAAGATATTTGATCCAGAGACTAGTTTAGGTACTGGTCATGCTGAGCATTTGCATGTTGATGGAGGAGTTTCTAGTGAGGGCCAAGTGTTAGGAAGCAGCGCTGCAGGTAGTAGCAATAGCAGTGGTGATGGTAACGAAGATATTAGGTCGCAATTGAGAGAAGCAGCAGAGCAGCGTAAGAAACGAAGTAGATAAATAGCTCTCAATGATAGAATTATTAGTAAACTGCGATACACTGTCACTGTTCCTAGTAATTATATGGAATCGGCTTTCTCATGCATATCGGATGATGGGACAAGCCCCATCCCCATTAGCACCGACCCCATTTAATTTTTTTTTGGGGGGTTGGGACTGGACACGACAACAAACCACACATAATTTTTCTCTTTTCTTTCTCTCTTACTATCACTATTTTTTAGCTGAAAGTAACATTCTGACAGTAGCTAACACGATACTAAAGAGTTACAGTAGTAGTAGTTGTTGCTGTTCTGGTAGTAATATCCGAAGTGAATATAAAATCGTTAAGAAAATAGAATATTCACATACAACGCACAATCGTACAAAGAGCGCTTGTGGGAAAGCTTGAATCATTTTGCATCACGAAAGAATAATTAAAAAAAAAAAAAAAAAATTCAAACTTATTTAAAGGCATAATACCAATGGCTGAACGTACAGATGTTGTTGAAAAATACAAGTTGGTGTTTTTAGGGGAACAGAGCGTGGGGAAAACATCGTTGCTTAGTCGATTCATGTACGATTCGTTTGATGCTCAATATAAGGCCACTATCGGAATTGATTTCATGTCAAAAACAATGTACTTGCCGGATCGAACAATACGACTGCAGTTGTGGGACACAGCGGGTCAGGAGCGGTTTCGGACGTTAATTCCAAGTTATATTCGAGACTCTAATGTGGCGGTAGTTGTATACGATATTACTAATCGACAGTCGTTTGTGGATGCCACCAAATGGATTGATGATGTAAAGGCGGAACGAGGGTCGCAGGTGATTATTGTGCTGGTTGGCAATAAGACAGATCTGGGTGGGGATAAGCGAGAGGTTGCAGAGCAGGAAGGAGAGACTAAGGCCAAGCAGGTTGGGGCCATATTCATAGAGACCAGTGCTAAGGCTGGATACAATGTTAAAAACCTGTTTAAGAAGGTTGCGATGGAGCTTCCTGGTTTGGAGAGTGGGGCCAAGAAGGATCAAAGTGAGTTGATTGATGTTAGCATTGGGCAGTCTAGTGGACAGCAATCTACTTCATCCTCGTGTGCATGTTGATTGTTTGATCAACTTTGGTCTGGGTAAAGAATTTCTGGGCTGTTTGGTTTTGCTGTGGGAAGTGTAGTTGCATAGTTAAGTTATATGCTTGCGAGAGTGGAAGGAGATGAAAGAGAAAGAATTGGGAACTGAAAGAAATTAGGAGGGGAATTGGGATGCTTTTATATTCTTTTTTAACTCCCTCTATGTTTCAAGTTGAGGATTTATGGCGCTTAAATATCTGCTTTCGCCAGCCTTTGATCATCCCTTTCATACTCCAGTTAGAAGTCGGCACTTAAGAAACGCTTTATATTGTATATGTAATTAACAAGTTCATTATCAGATTTGATTGCTCTTTCACTGTTGATCTGTTTATTCGTAGAGATTCGCATTTATTTTGCAAAGAGTTCTAGCTAAATATAGAACGGATATTGGATTTACTGGCAGAACTAGTACCTAGCAACTTGTGGCTTGTGGTGATTTTATGCAATGGACTGGGAAATGCATGTCGATCTCACAAGCCAGTGCGGCTGAAACTATGAGCGCCGCTGGGCCGTATCGCGTATTACCAAGCCTGGACCAGTGTCATTGCCGCTGTAATTCTTTCAGTGATAAATTGAATACCATGAGTACTTCAGGCCAAAGATAGAATCTCTTTAGCGTGCTGCTGCTGCTACTGCTATCACTGCTGTCTATTTTTACGCTCTGCCTAATTGGCTGCTTGAAAGGGTAACTGAGCATGTATACCAGCGACGATTGTAAATTAGACGCTGAGGTGTGGCGGGGGTTAATACCCTCATAAGCCATACCGTTCCATGTATATAGGATTAATATAAAAGGACTTGATTTTCCCCAGTTATAGCAGCCGCAGTAGCTCTCTCCTCATCCACTGGACATCGGGAGCGGCTCACTTGAAAGTAATTAGGCCATTGGGCGCTTGTTAGCCTTTAAACATCTAGAAGCTTACGGGCATCAGAGCAATTGTGGTTTTCTACTGTCCTAAGACCGCTAGCGCTTACTACATCATCGGACCAGAAGGCGCTTATTACCCACCCAACCTCTAGACGCTTAGTACTGCCAGTAAGCAATTGCGATCCTAAAGCATCGCTCGTACTCAGACTATAGTAATCTAGAACATGGACAAAGACAGTCGATCGAGCTACCTCCCACGGATCGTGTATAAAGCTCCATTGCATGAACGTTGGATTGCCCTCAAGCACATACACACACATCGATCGATGGCGATGCAGCTCGGAAGCTAGAGGATTTTCACAACAACGCAACGGCTCCCCAATGCTCACTAATTTGATACAGTCTCGACTTTTTATACAGACAGATGACGTACGCGGGTATGGATTCCTTCAGGGGCGTAGGTGGGATTCTTCTGGGGGCAACGACCACTCTTGGCATCTTTCCGCCTCTGCCGTGCTGTACGCTATCGAGAGAAAAAAAAATCTACTAAAGATGCTTGCATACCTCGCATGGCTTTAGCTAGCAGGCCAAACTGATGATAAGGCTCCGGAATTATCCAAGCATTACGAGAACGAGCCCATAGTATTACCAGGGGTAACGCGACAAAGTCTACTACTAGCCCTACTAATACGGGTCCCGGGATTTCCGTGAAGATCTGAGACCCGAGCGATCTTTGCGAGGTCCAGTTCCTGTAACAAAAAGAGACATTTTGCCCCTTAACGTGGCATGCGCTAGCGCACCTTTTTTTTTTTTTAAGCTCAATAGCACACAATAGAGGTGAGCGTAAGCGTAGGCCCAGAATAAGGAGCATGAAGCTTAGTTAAAGAGCACAATGCACCACCAGCACAATGCATACCGAAGTACAATATGGTCCAGGCACCATATTGCAAAAGTCTCTCAAGACCAACATTAGAGCAATTGTTTTGAAATATGGCGGCACAGACGCCATTACCTCAAACTGTTGTTGTGAGATCCAAATGCCTGGGGCTTTTCGGTGCTAGTATGATATGACCTCATAAGCGGCACTCCTAAGACACTACTAGTGTGTCGTAGCACTGAAAGAGAATCTCTTTTTTCCTTTCTATGGGCTACGAGGGGAATGATCTTTCCCTTCCAATGCTCTGATCTACAGTGAGTGCCGTTTATCAGCATTGCTCTCTGTTTGCCTTTCGCACCCCAGGGTTCATTATCCAAGTGTCAGAACGCCAACGACTGGTATATTGGAATTCCAGATCCCATACACAGTGGCAGCATGTCTCTGTAACGAGCATGCTGCATGTGTCCCACTGTCTTTTGGGGGAGGGATACTGGGTGTGCCTTTAACGTTTTGGAATGAACTCCAGCGGCGCACATGCTTCCTACTTCCACCACTACTGATGCACCACATTTTGGGTCGTTATTCCGGGAGCCACGCCCGCAAAAAAGTAACGCTGGATAATAATTTCTTTTATGGTTCCTGTGTGGTGCGCACCAACAAAAAAAAAAGTACCCACCTGCTGCAGAATGAGCTCAACGGTGGTGGAATCCTACTAAGGATCTCACACTGAAACTGACTTTTTTTTTAAAAAAAACTCTCCAGGACCTGAATAACAGCACAGAGAGAAAGAGAAACGACCTGTACAGATCTGTCCTGCAACCTGTCTTGAACCCACTGACCTGACCTGACTCTCCTCCTAAAACTTTTTTTTTTCTCCCTCTCCTTAGAAATTTTCTTCTTTTCTCTCTCTTACTACTCTCTCGTTTTTTTTTTTCTTCCTTCTTCTTGAACACGACATCACTGAACCCAATTATCACTAAAATAAACTCACTTTCATTCAAGAGTTTATCAGTAACCTCCTTAAGGATTCTTTTCTGATAGGTCCCATATCGTGCCTTTTTTTTTAAAAAAAAAAAGCTTCTATTCCTATCAAAATACCATTTCCACTCGTTTTTTTTTTTAATTTTTTTTTCTTTTTCGCTTTTTATTAGGGGTTAAAAAAATCGTGAATAATTCCTAATTACTCTCTAAGATTCCAGCAAATATAACAACAATAACTCTAGAGAAATACCAAAGCTCTCATTCAGAAACCTAAAAAGAAAAAGAGCAATACGAGAACCGCCGATATATAAATATGGAGTTCTCACATCACCAAACTAGATCTCCACCGCCAAAAAAGGCGAAGACAAAGTTTCCAAAAATTTTCCAATGCACGGGCTATGGAGACTGTAAAATGACCTTTACCAGGTCTGAGCATCTGGCAAGACACATCAGAAAACATACAGGAGAACGACCATTCAGGTGCCATTGTAACCGAACCTTCTCAAGATTAGACAACCTTCGTCAGCATATTCAGACCGTACATGCAAACGAGCACCACATATTACATGCTCCTCCACCTCCGCCTCTGCCGCATTCAAACAAAGTTTCTGGCCAACATGAATACCCAACCCACCAGAACAGCAATGGCCAACAACATCAACAGCAGCAATACTGGCAAAGTGGACCTCCAGTTCAACAGACTGTTGTTAGAAATCAGAATATCATTATTGAGCACAATCCAAGTCCAACCGGCACCGGTCACCTGCAAGATACTCCACCGCAGTTTAGACCAAAGCATCGACCAAATCCAATCTCACTACCTGAACAGTATCAGAACAATGGAGTTTCATCACCTCCTGGTTCACCTATGAATACCTCTCAAGGAGCCAGAACTTATTCGCCTTCATCCCCAATGTTTAATAATGACAACAGCAATAATAATAATAATCACCAACATTGGATGAGATCACAATATCCAAATGGAAACGCGCCTTACCAATACCCAACCACTCCAAATGGTGCAACTCCGCATGGAGCAGCTCCAAATGGTCCTTATGGACCAGGGCCTCATAGTAACCAGCACCACCAACACCATCATCACCAAGGAGGTCCACCACCTTACCCTTATTACCAGCAACAATCTCACTCATCGCCAAACATGGAAAGTCATTTACACTCTTACCGTTCAACTATTTCGTCTACATCGTCAAAGCATTTGTCAACCTCTTCATCAGTCACCACTCCTGTTTCTTCAACCACCAAGACAAGCTCATGGCTTTCAAATGTATTATGTGATCAAAACGAACAAGAACAAGAAGAAGACAGACCACATACATGGGGACCCAACAACAACCGATACTCTAGCCCTGGATATGAAGAACAGGGAGATCGAAACTCATTAAGTCAGCTGGTTAGAATCACTGAAGATGCTCACATTTCTACTCCTCCAAGCACTACTCCTGTTGAGAGTAAGCACTCGTCCGCTGGACAAAACGCATTACCATCATTATCTACACTATTTAATAATGATGGTGGCAATGGCAGTAGTACTAGTCTTCACCGTCCACCTCAATTGTCGTCCAATCGATCCTATACCAAAAATCTCATTCTACCGAGACCTGACTCGTATCCGCCAAAGGGTTATACACTTCCTATGGCGGATACTCGACCTCCTGCATTGCCACCCGCTGGTTCGGACTATCAACAGAAAGTATCATCTCCGTCATCCTCTGGTAGGATGAACAAACCATTACCGCCATTGCCGGCCGAGGCGGTTCAACAGCATCAACAGCACTCCAACAGTGAAAGCGAAGCAACTAAAGACAGTAGTAAGGCTGAAGGAGATGGGATGGATGCATTGATCAAAGCTGCTGGTGTTTAGAAAGCTAGATAGCGAAACCTTGAATAAAAACAAATAGTCTGAAATATAATTGATTTAAAAAAGGACCCCAAAGCTGAGTAGCTAATCTAGATGGGACCACGATTGTAGTTTCGATAATACATAAACCTATGGATATAAACACTAGGCCACTACTATCATAATTTAACACTATCATACTGCGGTACTATAACACTATCACACTGTCGTACTATCACAGTTTCGCTTAATCCCATACCACACGATCGCCACACTCTGCAAGCATCACCACACCATGCCATCGCCCACCCAGGCGGTACCTTGCCAGCACAGAATTCATCTTAAAACACTAATTAAGACACAGCTCAGCTTTAAAATAAACCTTTTCATCACCCAGACCTCTGTTCCTGGCTCGTATCCTGTAACACGAAGCCTCGGTATGAAACCGCAATCATTACTCAAAACAGAATCATGTTCCGGAATAAGGGGGAAATCAAAATTTATTATTATTCTAGGGCGGGGGAGACACCCCGACGTTGGGTTCTCGGGCTTCCGAGTTGCTCTCTCATAAAACATTTTGGCCCTGCATTCCCAAGGACTTTTTATCCCCCTCTAGCTTGGCTTTCAGTCCGAATAGGGCAGTCAATTCAGGTTGCTATTAGAGGTGTATATCTATATTGAGTTCTGAATTGGGTGAACTGAGTCGTTGTTTAGTGGTACATTCTTGTAGTTTTTATTATTGTACCAGTGGAGTATTCCTGGAGTCATAGGCGTTGTGAGGCTGTGAGCACTAACTGTTATTTTTGCCAGGTTATGTACATGTGGTGTAAAGATGTGCGTACTGCGACTTGCATGCATGTACATTGGTGAGGTGGTGTAATATGCTGCTGCTGCTGAGTATCTGGCTTTTTGGGAATCTGTGTCTTTAGATACAACTCCAGCTCCCAAGTCGAGCTTTGGTAGCTAGATTAGTTGAGCACCCTCTATCTGCTGGTTAGCATGGTGGTTTGAGCTTCAACAATTTAGATGATAAAAATCGGACCGTTTCAGGGGGAATGGGGAGACCAGGGTTACCGATTACGGCTACGGAATCTGCCGAGATCAAAAAGGGGGTTTTGAGCGTTATTTTTTTTTTTTTTTTTTTTTTTTTTTTTT